>JANJGK010006002.1:32500-40620 GCA_039081455.1 Macrobrachium rosenbergii
CAAGTCCTTTTGAGACATTATATTAGTGTATTTCACCCACATCTATGCCCTTATGGGACTGATCATTCTAGTTTGTTAGAACAACACCTTAATTTCACGCTACAACCGGCGAAGTCCGAGCATGACATAAAATCCAGTTACGTCTTCCGAGACGCACATTAAAATTCGTTCACCACGAGCAACCACGTCTTGCTCAGACATATTGAATTTTAACAAAGTCTCCTCAGACTTACTGATCAACTGTCTTATTCAGACAGATCCATTCTCCTGCAGTCTGAACAATTGAGTGTTTCAGATTCCTGCAATCGAGTCTTTTCAGACAACCTGAGTCTTCTCAGACATATTTGATTCGCAAGAAAGTCCAGTCCATATAACCATTATTTCAAGATGTCTAATACCAGAGCCCAACAAAACGAGGACTTCAAATTCTACATGTCCGCTGGAAAGGACATGGGACTATCAGGGCAAGCTCTGAGAGACTGGGTTCAAGAGCGAGTGGACGATGCCAAGGCAGAGAGAGGGAAAGAACGGGCGGAGAGGGAGAAAGAACGTGAAGAGAGAGAGAGAGAGAGAAAAAGAATTGCCTAAGAGGCAGAGAGGGAGAAAGAACATGAAGAGAGAGAGAAAGAAAGAATTGCCCAAGAGAGACGAGAAGAGTTAGAATGTCAAGAGAGAGAGCTAGAACGGTAAGAGCGAGAAAAGGAGAGAATCGCCCAGGAGAAAGAACGAATTGCCCAAGAAAAACAGGAGGAGAGAGAATGGGAAGAACGAGAGAAAGAACGGGAAGAGAGGGAGCGACAGCGCGCCCATGAGCTCCAGATGTTAGAATGACAGAATGCCCCTCCCCCTCCTGTGGTGGGAATGAGTGCCCTCAGCCAAGCTCACTCGTTCATGCCAAAATGGACAGAGTCCGAACCGGAAGTATGGCTTCAAAGGGCTGAACAAGTCCTGGAGTGCTGCAACCGCTACCCCGCAGAACTCTCCCTTGTTCTCACTAAATTCTTGGGAGGGAAGGCACTCGTTGCCTACCATGCCCTTTCGGCAGAGGATAGGGGAAACTGGGAAGCCATACGCCAAGCAGTTACGAAGGCGTACGAGATTACCCCCGAGCGGTGGAGGAGACGTTGGAGAGAGCAGCCAAGAGAAGCAGGCCAGACTTGGTCCAATTGGGTGTACCATTCTGAGCGGGCGTTAGCCACCTGGCTCGAGTCCGAAGGAGCCACTAGCGCCGCCGAGGTACTCAAGAGATTTAAATTTGAGCATTCCCTGTGCTATGCCCCTCCTGGCCTCGCCACTCATGTAGTGGAAAAAGCCCCAGCAATGCTCACCGAGTGTTGCCGGATAGCAGACATGTGGGAGACTTACCACCCTCAGGAAGGATCCATGGGGCAGAAGATAAATCCCCTGCCCCTCTTCAGAGGATCAAATTCCCATAAGAATGGAAACTTGGGCAAGCCCCTAACTTGCCATTATTGCAAGAAGACAGGGCACTCCTCTGAGCAGTGCCGAAACAAGAAAACAGCATCTCTTTCTCCCAGACAACCACCCAATAACTCGTCTGCGCCCTCCACAGGGGCAGCTCGGAAAGACTTTAGCCAGATCTTTTGCATGGAGTGCAAGGTTTATGGCCATTCTCCCTCATGGGCAAAATGCCTTAACAATAATAAATCAAATACTCCCGCCATCGCCTTGGCTGTCACAAATTCCAAGTTATTGGGCCCTCCTGCCCAAGGCCCCATACATGTGGCCCCTCCACGAGGCAGCCACCCCGCGTGCCGAGTTACGGCATTCAGTGACTTGGGTGCGCAAATCTCCCTCATATGAAGGGACAGAGTTCCCTATGGGGCTATCGTCAATAGACGAAAACTCGTCAGGATTGAGGGAGTAAATCAATTTAAAATGATACTCCCTATGGTCCAATTGAGAGTCACAAGACCTCATCAATCAAAAATTTGCAATCTTGCAGTAGCAAGCCATCTCCTTAGAGGCTATGACATCATCCTGGGACAGGATTTTCAGTCACCACAGAAATCACAACAATCCAGGGGTCCACATTCCCCAACTCATTCCTTGGGCGCGAGTAAACCTCCCCCGCTTCTCCCTCAGTCAAGACTGGCGCCCCCTGGGTACCAGGAGGACGTGCAGTCCCTACCAGTGCCACCTGAGTATGATGTACAGTGGCCCCCTCGACCGGTTCCCGATCCAATTCCAGTGCCCGGACCTGCCTCAGTGCCAGCACCAGGGCCCCAATCAGATCTCCCTCCCGGAGATGCCAAATTCCTGCTAGTGCCACTTGCATGCCCCGAGCAGGGCCAGCCTCCGTCCGTCCTGTCCGACAAGAAACCTCTGATAGTGCCTGACTCTGCCTTAGTGCCAGCACCAGAGCACAACCCCGATCTCCATTCAAGGGATCCAACTCAGGACCTCCTCTCTTCTCCCAGCTTGGCACCGCTACCAGCATCGGTAAGAGAGACGGTTCCTCTCGACCACAGTGGAAGTTCACCTAAAGGTGCGGCCTCGCAACCCGTGCCTGAGCTGGTCATTGATACCTGCGAGCCTCTCACACTGCCCCCGTCCACCTCCTCTCTGCCTCAGTCCGTCACCGATGCAATCGTGAGTCAGGATTCTGCCATCTCTCACTTGGCTGATGAACTACAAGAGCTGCGACGGATCATGATAGAACTAGCGCCAAAAACTCCTGCGTCAGCTGTCACAGCAGCTGGCCCAGGTGGCACTCCCTGCTGCCCTCCGGTCTCGGGCCCTCCGATTCCCCGGCCGAGGACGACTGCCCAAGTAGGAGGGGTTCGCGGCGGAATTACCACGGGCGTGGGAATTTCCAGGTAGTTTCCTAAGAGCTCTAGAATTCCCCTGGCACCTGTGCCACCATTTCATCTTTCGAAGGTCTAGGCACCTCTAATCCAGAAGAGGATGTCAAGGCCCTCCACTATCTTCTTCCGATCCTCTGTAACTCCTATCCCTTATCCTTCTCTATTAATCTTTTTCTTAAATCATCACCACAAGAGGCAATTAAATACGAGATACCATTCCCCTCAAAATGTGCATAAATCATTGAGAATAACAGAGTGGGAAGTGACACGCCCTTGCGCCCCTACCTGGGCACAGGGCATGTGTGTCAGCTCTTCCTGAAGGAGTCGCGCCCTTCGGGTTCCCTATTCCAGCCCTGGGTCTGAGAGATAGTCCAGGCTGTAATTTATAGGCGAGGGACGATAAATTACAGCATAACACCATAAATACCTCACTCTATTACCCTTGGCTCTTCTGCCAACATCATTTACTCTTTTAGTTATTTATTTATCTTTCTCTTTTAATGAATCGTGATTCATAAACTCCTGCCCTTGTGATTTTAATGCCACCTTCGTAAAGTCCGAGAGACGTGTCCCGCCTTTAGTATGCGGCCACGAAATGGGACAACTCATCGCTGCCATCTCAACGCCAGCCAACTCATCACCGCCAACTCATCTCTGGCCCAACTTATCCCCGGCCCAACTTATCTCCAGCCCAGCTCATCTCCAGCCCAACTTATACCCGGCCCAACTCATCACCGGTCCAACACACACACACACACACACACACACACACACACACACACTGCAAGGCAGTGTAAATAAAAACGAAACAACAGTTACTCAATTACCAATCCTACTATTTGTAAACAAAAATGCCGAACTATGAAATCAAAGTTTGTCAACAAAAACGTTAGTAATTTTTAACCTTTCAACGCATGACGACAATTACTTAATTACCAATCACAAACAAAAGTACCCAAGTATGAAATCAGATGTTTGTCAACAAAAACGTTAGTAATTATTAACCTTTCGATATATCACTTTCAGTTTAACATTCTTTCAGTAAACCCATTACAATGGAGACAATTTTAAGTCAGAGAGGCAAAGCGAAATTTTCTCATGATGGCTATTTGTTCATTTTCGACAAATTCAGCAAAACGGACAGCAATTTGATGTTCTGGAAATGTGATCAGCTCGGCAGGTGTAAAGCGAGAATACACACAAGATTTGGAAACGTAGTTAAAGTCTTGAATACTCACACCCATGACTCTTCACCGATAAAAGTAGAAGTAGAAAGGACAACTACAAAAATTAAAACCAGAGCTGAAGAGACGATGGAAAACCCAAGTGTAGTGATTAATGAAGTTTTATGTAATGTTCCCCAAGCGGTGCAAGGATCACTCCCGAATTCGTCGGCTCTAAAGAAAACTATTCGTCTGAAGATAGAATTTTGCTATTTGGAAGGAGAAGTTGGTTGCACCATTTGGTATCAGCAGAAGTTTGGTATGTAGACGGAACGTTTGAGATTGCTCCCACGCTATTTTCTCAGGTGTATATTGTAATGGCTCAAAAATTCAGAGGTGTCATTCCAGTGCTTTATGCTCTGTTACCTAACAAACAGAAAGTTACATATTCAAGGCTATTTAAAATGATAAAAGAATGTCAACCTACAGTAAACCCGAAATCGGTTGTATGTGATTTTGAAATTGCAGCATTTTTGGCAATCAAGGAAAATTTTCCACAAGTCGAACTAAAAGGGTGCTTCTTTCACCTTAGCCAAAACATGCAAAAACACATTGCGGCTTTGGGTCTAAGTTCTCGCTATAATAATGATAGCCAGTTTTCTTTACAAGTAAAGATGATACTGGCGCTTGCATTTGTACCTGTCAATCATGTTGATTCATATATTGATGTCTTAGCTGATGAATTATCCCCAGAGCATGTGCCAATCTTGAACTGGCTTGAAGACAATTATATAGGTCGGTTAAACAGACGTGGAAATAGCAAACGTGCACCACTCTTTCCATTGGAAATGTGGAATTTGTATTTTCGAACTTTGAATCATGAAGATAAAACAAACAACCATGCAGAAGGAGCGAACAGAAGATTATAAATGGAATTAGGAATGGAACATCCTACACTCTGGAAATTCATAAATGCACTTAAAAAAGTTCAGAAAGGTAGAGATTTTTATTTGGAATCACTTATAGCAGGCAGTTCACCACCCGTCAAATTAAAAAAAGTACAGGGATACTGATTTCCGCATTCTTAGAATTGTCCAAAATTTTAATGAAAGGACTCCCATTGAATATTTAAGAGGCATTTCTCATAACATAAAATAAATTTTTTTTTTTCTATATTTTCATGGATTTTTTGTCTTTAATTATATGGTGTTAATTTATTTTTAGTGTCATGAAAGAGTCATACTTGATTCTGAATAAAGGTGTTTTTAATATTTACTGAATTTCATTAATCACTGCCGGGAATGAGTTGGGCCAGGGATGAGTTGGGCCAGGGATGAGTTGGGCCAGGGATGAGTTGGCGGCGATGAGTTGGGGTGATGAGATGTACCCTACTCCGCGGCCATGCTTTCAATCGTAACATCCTGTTCATTTTCCTTTTAATATTATTATTCCTTTTTTCCCCTTTCTACTAAGAACTCTGTTTTGTCCCCAGGTCCCTCATCTTTTGTCTGCTTATCCCGTCATAACATTGAGCGAGTATCTATTTATAGCCTGTACTCGAGTTATGGGCAGTGGACGCATAAAATTAGCGTGGCTTAAAGTTAGCGAAATTAAAACTCGTGAATACTCTCACTCGCCTACAACTGTCAGAATCCCCAGAATAAGGGTCAGCCATCAACTGTCGAGTTGGCGAATTAGGTATCGTCATTACAATATCACATAAAGGGGATGTCATTTACGAAAATAAACGCTGTGTGATCATTTACACTGCCTCTTCAAGGCCTAGTAACCGCATGCCTTGTTTATTTAGAATTAAGGAACTTGTATGTAAATTAATTCTTAAATTTTGTCTCCTGCCTCAAAATTATCTTGTCCTCGTAATCTTTAAGTAACGTATACAGTAGATTTGAAGAAATTAATGGGCCATTTTAAAGTAGTTTGATATTAACGTGTTGGAAGTATTTTCCATTTTGCTTGGGGATAGAGTAAAGTAAAAGCTTTTCCATTTCTTGTTGGGAGAAGGGTAAAGTAAACCAGCTGTGCCGACTTCTTGGATATCAACATACAAGCCCGAATGAAGGCTCGTATGTTATCTTCAGTGGGGAGCTATTATAATTTACAACAAGTCGCTGCACAGTGCACCTCCCCCCCCCCCCAACCTAATTTACCCTTTGTTTATTAAGAACCGCATGGCCGATCGTGTTTGACCTAGAAATCAGAGCACGGTTATCAACATTTCGATCTGTCCTTCTTTTTACCTGGAGCAGATACTAAGATGACATGGATAAAAAGGGGCAAGGAGAGGAAACTAAATGCCACTCCCTTAAGAAGCTTAGCCCAACTAAGCTGCTTAAAATAGCCTTTCTAAAGGCAAATTAAGCTGCTGAATTGTCTTACCTACGCAGCACCGGGGAACAGGCAACCAAATTGCTGACCACCTGGCGAATGACACATCACGGGCACGATGCGGCTGGGGCCCTTGTAAGGGAAGGACAGCCAGTAGCAGTTAGTTAGTTGTGTGAGCAGGAGGAGTCGTGCAGTTAGCCATACATGCGGGCGGGTGATGCAGTTTGCTAAGAGACCATTCATTCTCCCTGTCCAACTCACAGACTCCAGTCATCCTTGAGGGCATCGCCATATGTTTGATCGTCCCTCATCATTCTTCGCCAGAGAGACCCGATTCCCCTAAGGTAAAGTGGGAATAAAGACTTTCCAATCATGACAATTTGCCCTTTAGAAAGGTTGGAGTACCACCATTTCACTTCTGTCCCTGTGCCAGTTTATCCAGTGCCATTTCCAATGTCCTGTGTTCAAGTGTAAAGTGGTCATTCATTCCTTGAGTCCTTGGCACCCTCAGTGCAGACTCGAGACTTATTCTGTGTTAAATTGTTCATTTAATGTCATGTACTGTGTAAATCTCTCTTGCAGAGGGACCTATTCGCAGTGGACTCATCTTGGACTGTGCCTTGCCCTTATTCAAGACTCCAGTAGAAGGATCTTCAGGTGTTGCAAGCCCTTTATCAAATTACTTATCCCTTCAAATGCTTTCGTTTGTAAATATAATTCTTTAATTATTCCCAAGTGTTTACGTAACATTTCCTTATGAAGTAGAGCCTTCAGCTCCTAAATTCACCCCTTTTTCTTATTTTTTTTACGATTTCCCTTTATGCAAGTCAGAACTCCAAGGCCAATTATATAAAGCTTCCGTTGCTGTCCTGTAAAAATACCATAAACCCCAGGAAATATGTAGAAAAAAAAAAAAAAAAAAAAAAAAAAAAATATATATATATATATATATATATATATATATATATATATATATATATATATATATATATATATATATATATATATATATATATATATGACTTTTTATCACATCACCGTGATTCATATACAATCAGTAAGCATCCACTGTAGTCCTGAGTTCTTGTCCTTCGCTGGTTCGAGCCCACGGGACGACGAACTTATTATCAACTAAAAAATTCCCCTTCGGTAACATATATGAAAATATATTATTTCCGAGGTAGAGCGAATTGGATATTAAAGGACGTTTGTAGCTTACTGATTGTATATGAATCACGGTGATGTGATAAAAAGTCATAATACGGCTGCGTGCGACAAACGCACTACACGGTTAGCATGGCAGAGGTGGGTGGATATCTTCTCTAAATACAAACACCTGAGTTCGACGGGCAATTTGTGTATGGGAGACAATATCCACTTATACCTCACTTGCTAGCCGCGTGGGTTAAATGCGTCCACTGTAGTGCTGAGTTCTTGTCCTTCGCTGGTTCGAGCCCACGGGACGACGAACTTATTATCAACGTAAAAATTCCCCTTCGGTAACATATATGAAAATATATTATTTCCGAGGTAGAGCGAATTGGATATTAAATGATGCTTGTAGCTTATATATATATATATATATATATATATATATATATATATATATATATATATATATATATATATATATATATATATATATATATATACATATATATATATATACATATATATATATATACATATATATATATATAATATATATATATATATATATATATATATATATATATATATATATAATATATATATATATATATATATATATATATATATATAT
>JANJGK010006003.1:2500-40616 GCA_039081455.1 Macrobrachium rosenbergii
CTGAAGAGTGACGATAAGAATTCCCTTAAGAATAAAAGGTTTCAGAAAAAAACAAACGAGGTTTCTAAGAAAATACTTTGATGTGGAAAAATGCTTCGTGTAACATTAAGTTCAGGAAAGAATATGTATCTTCGTGCAATTATTCCTATTTACCATATCGACAAAACATAGTATAATATATACAGCGTTTATTGTACATTGCAATGTTACTAGCCCCGTTCTTTAAAAGACTCATCTATTCATTTACACCCTTTGTCTTTTCCATTTCATCCCTCCACGACTTTCTCTCAGAATTCTTTATCTTAAATTGAGTCTCCAGACTCTATCGACAGCTTCCATTTTCTCCGACATTGCATATTCATTATCCACATGTCAAAACCACAAATTAAATCTCTATCAAGCCTTCAAGTATTTATGTTTTCTCTTCCTTAATATTTTTCTAAAATCTGTCGAGAGAAATTTTCTTGGTACATACAAGCATACATACATGCGCACATACATACATACGTGCATACATACATGTGTATTTTCCGACTATTGATCTGGCGTTTTTGCAAGTACATGCACACAAATTCTTCATGTAATTCTAATGAATAATATACTTGAAAGAAATAAATTTTTACCGATTTAGTGTTGTTTTTCCAAGGCTTGGTATTTTTACGAAATGTCCATTCATTATTTGTATGATCATTAGGCGTGAAAGGTTTCCAATATGCCAATCAGAAAAAAGCTCACATTCTCTGCAAAGAACTTGACAGATAATTCACCTATGTTAGATTAAGTCACCTACCTTATCACGACACCATTTGATCCAAGTATACTCGTATGTATATGGGTTTCTGTTTGCTAAATATTGGAGACTTACGAATTTTTAATACACTATCTATTCAAAGGTAACAACACTTATCAGTAGATAATTAAGACACACAGATATATATATATATATATATATATATATATATATATATATATATATATATATATATATATATATATATATATATGTGTGTGTGTGTGTGTGTGTGTGTGTGTGTGTATGTGTGTGTATGTATATATACATACATATATATACATATAACCCTCTAAAACTCGAAAATATCAAAATATTTGAAAACTTACGCAATCATTCCCCTTTTTTTCATTTCTCGGGAATACTGCTACAACATTAACTCTTTCTCCTTTCATACTGACCTTTCAAATTCTTCAACATTTTCCATTTATGATGAATGGATCCTTATTTATCCATTTTTGTTTCATCTAAATGTTCAAACTCATTTTTCATTCAAGTTTCCTAGACGAAAATTAATTCATAGACTATGAAGCATTCTGGTCAAACTAAATGTTTGATCGGCGTTTCTCAGTCTAAGACTTATTCATAGTTAAGGAAACATTCAGCTGCTCAGTTGCAGGAGAGTGAGCCTCTAGTAACCTCAGCTGGATTTCGGGGATAAGGATAATCTAGGAAAAGTCATACTCGGATGTCCATACCTTCCATTACACCATTGCTTGGTAACATTTCAGTTAATCAAGTAGATTATTGTTGGCCTTCTTCGATCAATATACAAACGATCTTCAAAAAGAGAAAAAAGTTTGGAGACCAAATCTAAACGGAAAACAACGGTGAAATCTTTACAGTATTCGAGAAGATGAAGAGAGAAAAACAAGGATGGCATAAGTAGCCATAAATTTCTCTGTTCCTTTCTCCGTGTGTGTGTCTCTCTCTCTCTGCAATTTATCTAATTAATTTATTTAAAAATTCACTAGCATTTGGGTACCGTACCACTCTCTCTTTCTCTCTCTCTCTCTCTCTCTATACATACATACACACACATATACACACACATATTATATATATATATATATATATATATATATATATATATATATATATATATATATATATATATATATATATATATATATATATATATATATATAAATGTGTATGTGTATATATGTGTGTGTGTGCGTGTGTGTGTGTGTGTGTAAAGAGAGAGTGAGGTTAACTAATCAATGTACTTAAAAATTCATTGTCATATATATTGTCACGAAGTGATCGAGTACCTGGTTATTACACAAATAATAAGACCAAAAAGTTACCTCACTTCAGCCAGACACTTGAAACCTCATAACAAAAATATTAAGGCTGAATACTCTAAAGGTACGGTGATCCCTTAGAACTTGCTTAACACTTGAAAGTTCAATCTAAATTTATTAAGTTTTGGGTGAGGTAACAACTGATAAGCTATAAACAGAATAGTGGAAAGAGGGTATCACTTCAACAAACACTATAACGGTTTACCTGGTTCTATTTCACTTTGATGAAGGAGAGATAGATATATCACTTACCTTGAATACATACATTAATTTCTCTAATCACTGGTGGTCAAAATGAAACACTGTGCTTTTAAATCTTTAAACAGACAACTTTATTTCTAAGTTCAAAAGTTGTTCGCAGAGTTCACAATCTCAAAATATTTGCTGTTATCTGACAACAGTATAAGAATTAAGTACTTGTTAACCAAGATTAATTCACAAAACTTTAATTTATCAAGACAGCAATTTAATTAAGCGAAATTCAAACCATTAACACTCACTCAAGTTTAAATATATACCTGATTAATTAAACCCAACACAAGTGATCACTAAAATATTAACAAATGGGAGTCAATACAGGCATTCACTGAAATCTCAATAATAAGTATGCACTGAACACTGAAATCTTAACAATGTAAGTTAACACCAACAAAACGCTAAGTAATCACCAACACAAAACTTTGGGTAAATATTCTGAAATTATAAACATTCCAACTTGTATGAGCAATATGAAAACACAAACATATAAGAATCAAATATGCAAAAAATGGAAATATATCAACAGCAAATTCGCTAAGACAAAATATGATTAAAGATTATATCAATCTCTCAAAAGAGTACCTTCACTTAAAAAAAAAAAAAAGCTAAATGCACATCCTTCTAAGGCTTCCTCAAAGAAACGCTGCCAAGTCACAGTTATTTGCACTTAGTAAAATATAGTTAGCAGCAAGACACAATAGAACTCACTATAAGAGATATTATCCACCTTTTATCAAAATAATAATTCTCTATCACAATAACAGTACAAAACATATCAAGTAAGAACCTTACCTTCTTCAAAAGAAAATAGTAAAACACATTTTCACAATGCTTGCACAATACAAATACCTTAGATCATTCTTACAAAATGTATACACTTCGTGGGTGAAATTGACAAAACCTATGTTTTTGTGGAAGGAGGATAACCAACTTTATATACTCTTAGACACAATACTGAACCAGAGAGAGAGAGAGAGAGAGAGACAACTGCTGTCTTTGAATTCCCCAAGGCAAGTCCTAGCTCTTTTTGATTTCCCCTTATATATGTATGGTGAGTCCTAAAGGGTTACTAACTAGTCCCTTCAGTCTTTGAATAACGGATATCTCCTTCCACCTCTCAGTATACATGATACATAAAGTATACATACATTATACATATAGGTATACATGTACGGTATACATACAGGACTGGAGCTTCAAGCGCCTTATCTCAAGATTGACATTTCCTGCCCTGAGTTAAGCACCTGGGTAAATAGAAAAAGTATTTTGCACCAATCTGGGTCGGCCATCAACATGTCAACTTCATCTCTCTCACTTCCTCATTCCATCTTCTCAGATTATGGAAAACATGATAGGCATAGATAAAGATAATAACTATGGAACAGACACACATGATAACATAATAATAAAGCTTTCTGGCAGAAGCCTGTCAACTCATCAAGATAAGCAAAGTGGCCCTTGCCTTTCTGGCTTCACCCCAAACATTTGTGTCAATACAGGATGTGGTGATCTGATAATGGCTCCAGAATCTCTCTCCCTCTACAGAATTTAAACTTTAACTTCCACAAACACAGTATGTTATAAACATGAATGAATATACATTACAAAGTCACCTCAAAACATATGAAATAGCTGAAAATTATATCAAAATACAGAACACAAGAGACATCTGTAAGAAATAAAGACATCTCAAAATCATAGACATCAAATCAAAACATACACATAATCTCACATTATAATATTATACACACATGCACACACATACACACACACACACAAACACCCACACACATATATATATATGTGTGTGTGCATGTGTGCATTGTGTGTGTGTGTGTGTGTGTGTGTGTGTGTGTATGGATGGACTGTGTTAACAGTTTAAAACCCATACCTTCATGTATGGCCTTTATCATTCCTTTATCATTTACATTTAGTGATGCAGTCACATTCAATGAGAGAAAAGCATTCAAGAAATAGATAACATCAATTTCAGAACTGAAAACTCGACGCCTTTCACTGAACGACCAGCAATTGCGGAAGATGCAATTCTATTATGAAATTCTTATGCATATTGCGATAATGTCCGCTTTCCTGAAACGTTGTAATTCGAAAGGTAATTCAATTGGTTATTCAACCTCTAAGCGGAGGGTTTAATTTCCAATGGAATTGTTTTATAAAGTTATTCATATTAATTATATGTGTTCCTATCAAGTCGAGGGCTTAATGTGATAACCCCATCATGGCTGTTATTGTATAATGCTTCGTAAATATAACATTCGAAACTACTACTATCATTTGTTTTACCGAATCTGAGGTGCCTGACTCGTGTTATTGTATTTAATACGTATACACGTTTTGTTTACATGAGTAAATGAACAAAATACAGAGCGATCTGGAAACTGCATTCAGTCTTTCTTGCACTCTGCAAATTTCTCTGTTTCTGTATTTATCTACCTGGCTAATTTACAGTGTATATATATATATATATATATATATATATATATATATATATATATATATATATATATATATATATATATATATATATACATATATATATATATATCTGCGTGTGTATGTATGTATGTATGTATATATATATATATATATATATATATATATATATATATATATATATATATATATATATATATATATATATATATATATATATATATGTATATATATATATGCACATATGCATATATACATATCTATATGTATGTATATATATGTATGTATGTATGTATATTAATCTGACGCTTTCAACTACAGAAGATATTATGATACATCGTTATTGGCCCTTTGTAAATCAGAAATAGTGACTCCACAGAAGAGTATCATTTCTTGGGATTTGGTGTTGAAACTCTGAGTTTCATGGATTGATATTTGATGAGAAATTTCCATAACTATATAATCTCTTTATCGAAATGTCTTTAGTCTACATAACTCCAAACCTAGCTACCTATAAAACTATGGTATAGATGAGGGTATGAAATTACTGTTAGGCCATCGGGCCTGAGCATTATGGAAGCTTGGTAATGTTCTTAATATTAGATTGATTGGGCATTAACTTTAGACTACGCTGGGATATTTTGTTATTGATAGGCCATTGGACACTAGCCTAAACTAAGGAAGGGCAACACGACTAGATTCCCTCACGGGGAGACTGAGATATGAAACGGACAATGTCTCGAAATAACTATTACTCAAAAACTTGATGCTAAGCATTAGTTTCGAGAGCTTCTTATCTCGACCTAGTTTAATGAATCAGGTTTTGTTACACGATTTCCACAAATCTTGTGACTTTTAAAACAATTTCCTACCAGAAAGTATCCATTACAGGCCAGGTATGTCAGTGTATACCTCGTAACTTTAAAAATGAGAGAAGAGACAGTAAAATGGTCTTACTAGCCACGTAAACGAATTGATATCAATTGTCACATATATTCAACAATCATTGTTAACTTTTTTTTATTTAATATTCATTGTTATTGCCATTATTTGTGTTATGAGCATGATGCAATGCTGTGTAGTCGGGGAAAGCTAAATAGCTGCATAGCCTCGTCTATGGAGCTATTTAGCTTTCTCCACCTACACAGAATTGTATTTTCGTGATGGTAAAAGATAGATGGTTGTTTGAAACCAGTAATAAGGAGCCCCAAATATGGACCTCTTTGGAAAGCTATAGAATCTACCTGCTGTGAAAGAATAGTTACCGTATTTTCCTACTTCATAAGACAATTTCGTATGAACAAACAAAATTTTGCCTCAGAATTTTGCGAGTTTCTCTCAGGTAAAAAAAAAAAAAAAAAAAAAAAAAAAAAAAAAAAAAAAAACCCTCCCTGAGTTCCTGTAAAAGTAAAATAGGTCCATGAACCTGACAGGTTGTCTCTTTAGCTTCATAAGCTTGGCGCAATTTGTGATTCGCTTAAAAGGCCATTTTTTTTCTCATGACACTTTAAGCCGCGGAAACTTCCCTTCCATACTTACTGCGCTTTGCTTGTTCGTGACAACTCTACGATTATCTTTTTAAGCGATTATTACTAGATGTTACATAAATTATATTTTGTGATGTTGCTCTTACTTGTGCCGATAATTTACTTAATTATTATCACTCGAGAAACAGCAGTTTAAATACATTATTCTGTTTTTTTATTGTGTCCTAATTATCTGTTAAAATATTTGATCACTTTCCTTTAAAATTAATCATCGATAATTATTTTAGAAAGAAGAGCCCTTCTCACAGCAGCCGAGCGAATTACCTTCATGTTATTGGTAAATGGGATTATGCAAATAACCGAAGGGTCAGCGAATCCCATTTTCAGGGGAATTAGCAGCGTAGATTTTGTTATATTTTACTCATGCAAATAAACGGTCTATCTGTAATTCTAAATTTTGGTCACTCTTTTCATTCAGAAACCTTTACTCATAAGTAATTTTACTGAATTATTCACTAGTTTTAGTTACTAGGACAGATAACAAATAAAGAATGCTTGATGGGAATTTGGCTAATAAATTTTGACCTATCACCCACCCTAATTATTGGTTCGAGTTCCTGTGGTTGTTGTTAAGCAAAAGAGCACTTTCCTTTCTTTGCTTATTTGGTTTTTTACATTTATTTATTTATTTATTTATTTATTTATTTATTTATTTATTTATTTATTTATTTATTTATTTCTGCTACCGGTTCATTCTACTACCTGTTATCTTGTTTCGTGTAAGGAGTTTCCGTTTTGCAACCGTCTTTCATTTTTTTTTTTTTTTACGTATAAATATTTCAGTTCCATCCATGTTGAGGCACAGCCCAAACTTTCGTCCAAATCTAGAAGTTTGTCAGAGCAACCAGAAGTCAGCTGTTTTTCGGAGAATTTAAAGAGAACCTGGAACTATTTACGGTCCTAGAGGTTACTGCAACCACTCTCACACGTTTTGGAGTTATGCAACTGTGTCACAGAAGCCCTGCCTGAATTATGTTACCTGTGCTGTTTACAAACTAGGGAGTTTTACCTTTGTGGATCAAAATGATTAAAGATTGGGAAGAGATGTTTCATGGGACACCTTCACATTCATACTCACCTTAAGGAGGGCCCTGTAACAACATACATACATACATGCATATAACATACGAACTGAAAATGACTTCTGTATTTATACATTGTTGACAGGCAAATACCACAATGTTCCTTGCGCTTAAAGACCTTTCTTGTATACAAAGTCAGTGTTGTGAATCTGATTTCCTTAAACGTCTGAAGTCTAAAAAGTTCTGAATGGCAAGGGTTTCCACTTTTAACCATGATGTTTGTGACTGACAGTGTGCTGTGTACATAGTTCAGGTTAAAACAGCGTCACATGTTTCCTGGCATCTTTTAGTGTCTTGCCGTTTATCTCTGCACCAAGTAACCAGTATGCCGTTTTTTCTGTACTCAACTGCAATACAGTACTTATACTGTTATTGCCTACTTGACGCAGAGTTGGTTTGCGTTCCACTTCACACGTTTCTTCTCCTTAAACTGCACTCTCTTTAATAATGCTATTCGGATTTTTAACGCAATGAAATAAGATTGCTGATCTATTACAAAATAGTGTAGGTTATTAGTCTATCAATGATAAAGAATAATTAATCTCTGAATTTCTACTGTTAAACATCACTGATTAATTCGAGGTTAGTTTCCAAGACTAAGAAGAAGAAAGTGCTTCCTCACAAAGGCCAAACATTAATCCGTTGCTTGATAAATGCCATCGATATAAATCGTTGTTCTGGATTCATGTTCTTTAAAGCTTCCTCCTTTTCAGGAAGTAAAATCGTGGTTTATATGCTGGATAAGAATGAGGCTCATGGTATTCAGGGCATCTCGTAAATTACCTGTTAGGTCGAGCGTGAACATTTTAATCAAACAAGTGAATTTGTCTGTCATTCAGGAGTGTACAAGAATTTTTTTTTCTGGCTAATTGAAATGACTAGAAAAAACTCACATAGGAAAGACTTGTTTCCTTTTTCCTGACCGTGAATTTATAACATAACAACGTGAGAAAAGAACTTGGAACGTGGTAAAGTTTCTCTCTCTCTCTCTCTCTCTCTCTCTCTCTCTCTCTCTCTCTCTCTCTCTCTCTCTCTCTCTCTCTCTCTCTCTCAGAGAAATGGTTCAGTCAGGGCAGACACCAAAGCATAAAAACATCGTAGGATAAGAAGAGGGATTCGTACGAGGCAGAGCTGAACCATCCATAAATCTTCCTTCCACATCAAGGAGAAATATAGGGGAAGCTGTATCTTCTTACTTCCTCTTTACTCCGATTTTTTTTTATCTGTTTTGCGTACCTACTCATATGAGACGATCCAGGCGGGGTGGGGGGGGGGATGTGTAACATGTCCATTTTTTTTATTGTTAGTGCGTCTCGTTTTGCGCCATTCTGTCGTAGCGGATTGTAGAGGGAATATTTTGTAATCATAAGAACAAAGTTACACTTATATATTTGAAGAATTTCCTCATCAAAGATAGTTTTCACTCTCCAACTCGATTTCAGTTTTCTGTTTCATAACTTTTCCTGTTAATAATAACAATAATAGTAATAATAATGAATTTGTTATCAAAGGCATCGGATATCAGGCATCAGCTATATTCAGCGGAACTAAACAGATCAGTTTATATTAGCAGCCACCCATCTTTGACACTTCCGGATTAGAATCAGGGAGTCTTCATCCTTCAACAAATGAGATTTCTCAGGAGGATTTCCTCCCTCGCAGAAGGAAACGACCATCGAAAAGTTTCTGTTTCCTTTGTACCATAAGTGATCTCTTAAATTCCGGTAGATTCATCGCTTGTTGCTGTGAAACACGAGACAAACAGACAGGTGGAGACAGAGAAAGCGAGAGATGAATAAACATGACGTAACGATCAAAAACGAATTATGAACCAAATTTCACAACCATATAATATCTAAAGCGCTCTTCAGCTGTTCACAAACGGTAGCGCTTTGATGATTTAGTGAGGCTGTGAAACCTTTTCCTAAGACCTTTTCCACTGGTAGAAAAGACATTATTGGCAAGAAAAGTTCTTGAATGAATGTTGCCAGAGGCCGCTTGATTTCCAAGCGGCACTCAGATATGGTTTCGAGCTATTTATTATTTGAATGTTTGAAATTAAAGGTTTCTTCATTACTTGACAATTATTTGGTAGTTTTGCGGGCCCACCCCCCGCCCCCCTTTGGTAATAATGATGATAGTATATAGTCCCTCCTTTAAATGAATTTGTAATAATTATTTCAAAGGGTCCTTGGTCGATATGTACAGTAGTTGAGGAATCCTTTATTTATGCTGCAATTGTTGAGGCTTGGTTTGCAGGTTTCAGTACCACTGAGTTTCAAGACGTATCTATAAATATCAAGCGACCAGAATTATTAGTTCCTCTTCAACAATCACTGCATCGATTATCTGCTGTAACCTAATCTATGTAAAGAAAAAATCAATCTTTAACACCTATGGAGTTTATCATAATTGTTGCGACAACTTTTTAATATTTAAGCTAAAAATCAATCTGCGACACCTGCAGTGATATGTGCCATTTCGATCGAGTTTCCGTCTATGTTGCCTAAGTTAACTACGGATCAGTCACTTCCAAAATAAGGAATTCCCTCCATTCTCGTGTATTCCTGAATCAGTCTACCTGTATCTCTTAAAATGTGAGCCTGGCATTACCTAAGAAATCTGTTGAAACAAATTTTCCCTATGGGCGATGAATTTATATTCTGAGCACTCCAAATGTTATGGAATACGTCATACATATTTTTTCATTCATAAATAATAATAACAACAACAACAACAACAACAACAACAACAACAACAACAACAATAATAATAATAATAATAATAATAATAATAATAATAATAATAATAATAATAATAATAAATTTGAAATAAGGATGGGAATTCTGTTTCCGTGTTTTCAAAATGCCAAGCACGCTAAGGAAAATAAATAATCCTTCATTGTAGCTCATGAGATTTCTAGGTTAAAATAAACCAGTGCAGAAAGACGACAGTTTTAGTTTAACGACTAGCTGGGCGTCCTGTTAACAGTCCGCTAATCCGATAAGCAAATATCTCACGTCATTCGGCTCGGAAGCGATTCAGTAAGATAGAATGATGAAGCATCGAAGGAATGATCCAACCGTCGCGTCTCTTCGTTCCCAGACTGTTTGGTGTTCCTGACGCTGCCTGTGCCTCCTTCCATCGTTGCATGGAGCTGATGGTTGGAGATAAATGTTTCGAGACTTTAATGAAAAGAATTGCAACTTCAGCCAATGACGACGACTCACCTCTTGATCAAAGGTAGCTGATGGAGTCAAAAGAAATTCAGATACAAATAGAGAAATAAACATTTTGGAAAATTTATTGCATGAAGAGCGGAATGGTGACTGTCGCGTTGTATTTCAGAGCTCACAAAGCCTAAAATTGAGAGAGAGAGAGAGAGAGAGAGAGAGAGAGAGAGAGAGAGAGAGAGAGAGAGAGAGAGAGAGAGAGAGAGAGAGAGAACCTTGTAAAGGGCATGGGATACCCAGTAATAACGAATGTCTGAACGGCTTGTTTTAAAACTTGTCCCAAATCTATTACTCTTAACGGGGACAATGTTTATTTAATGCCCAAGTATTATTATTATTATTATTATTATTATTATTATTATTATTATTATTATTATTATTATTATTATTATTATTATTATTATTATTTTACCAATATCAAGAAGAACGATGGAAATGTGTGGTGGGGTCGAGATAATAGGTCCAACCTATTTGCTTAGCTGGACTAGTGAAGTCTAAAATAGAGTTTTATTAAACATGCAATAATATTGTTACTGTAAACAGAATAAACGTATGGATATACATTGTTATTTGGTTCCAGTGATAAAATGTTACCTCGCCTTAATTATCATTGTTGACTGGTTCGCTTCTCACAGGATTGTGAAATGCTATTTTATTACATCTTGACCATGTTCATTATGAAGCAATTGTTCAGGAGGTGCTGGGCAGCTCACTCAAGTTCTTTCAGGGCAAATGGCCGGCGGATGAGTGCAGTGATAGCAGATTCCATGTAAGGGCTGGGACACTCGGGGGTGCCAGTGAGACAGTTGTTTTGGGATGGGGTGGAAGGAATTCCTGTTGATTCTCGACTTATTGGTTTCCATATTCCCATATAAATAGGACAAATCAAAACCTCCAAATATCTTCAAAAGTTTGATGTTATTCTTAAGAGCATTGAACACCTCGGTTAATACTGTTACTCACAAATATCATATGCCAGTTCTTCATAATTATAAAGATAAGTAAAAACCTCGATATTTATCTTCCAGTTACCAACGAGCTCTTTAAATTTACATCTGTAATCAAAGAACATTTCGTAATTACCGACTTGAAGCCTTATTTTGGGCCTTTATTGATATGATTTTAAAGGCAGGGGCATGAGGATATATTGAACGTAAGCAAATTATAAACCCAATTTCTACTAAAAAATCACTAAATTTTGGGAGCCAATTAGACAAAACCATCGATTGAAAATACAACCGCGTTACTGATGACGGCGTTTCTCTAATTTGTTTTCCCTGAGCTCAAAAAATTTAGGCCTAAGCCTCGTCTAACCCTTCCTGATTGCACCTCCCCTTCATTGCTAGCGCAACAAGGCCGCAATCTCATTAGGAGAGGAGAGTCAATCCGATAAACAGCAGTGAAGATAAAAAAAACGAGACATTTGGCTTTTTTCTCATTTACGTAAACTTAGTGGTGTAAAACTAATGGCTTGTATTCAGGTGTGTGAAGCAGCTAATGCTCTTGAAGTTTTCCAAACAGTTGGTTTATACATGATGTGATGATTAAGGTGTGACAGCCAATTACTGATGTGCTGCGTTTGGCTTTGGAGCACCACTCATTTTGGGAAAGGTGCCCAAGTTTAAGATATATACAGTATATACGGTATGTATATATATATATATATATATATATATATATATATATATATATATATATATATATATATATATATATATATATATATATATATATATATATATAACATCCTTTTTCAAGTTAAAACGAAATTCACCAAAATCTTTTCATGACCAAAGAGAAACCTGGCATCCAATAAAACGTATGAAAAATTTTGTTATCATCAAAACAACGTGAAAACTCCAAAAATATGCAAAATTCATATTTCATTTCGTTGCCCTTCAGCCTTTTGTCCTTTCCGTCCGCATTGGAGTCTCGGTCTTTTGATGCTGCCTCTCTCGGGAGATCGATCCCGTTGATGTGTATCAAGAAGTTAGAGTTGTAAGGGAAGTAATTTCCTCTAATGGATCCAGTCAAGGACTCACGGCAGCCAATGAGGAAAGCCTCGGGATTCGGTAGGAGGGCTTTCAAGGTCCAGATATGGGATGCAGCCGATTGCAAGTAGTGAATACCGATTTTTTTTATTTTATGGATTTTTAGTATATGTATATATATATATATATATATATATATATATATATATATATATATATATATATATATATATATATATATATATATATATACATACATACATACATACATACATACATACATACATAAACGCACACACACAAATATATATATATATACATATATATATATATATATATATATATATATATATATATATATATATATATATATATATATATATGGAATTACTGGTAACTTTCTATACTAGTTATATGTAATTGTAAAACCAACAAGTCTTCTCAACTACTCAGTTTGTTCTCATTTTGATTTTAGGCCTAGTTATAACAAGTGTATCCAAAAAGTGTGAAGAAATCATAGGAGTTAAGAGGGTTGTAGCGTTAATACAATTACACGCAAACACACGATATATATATATATATATATATATATATATATATATATATATATATATATATATATATATATATATATATATATATATATATATATATATATACATATATATATAATATACATATATATATATATATATATATATATATATATATATATATATATATATATATATATATTTGTATCCGTGACTCTAAAAAAATTACCCTAAGTAATTATAATAGTTTTCTCAGAAGAAACTCGAAATGAATGAAGTTCACGATTATTAACTTTGATTAGCGTCTCCGGTACCTCATTGTTAACCTAATTAATGAAGGGAGTACGATCTCCCCCGTCTCATTAATTACCTTATTGAGAATTCTCCCCAACCCATTTCTGTGCGTTAAAGTCCGTCGTTCGTTTTTCTTATGTTCTTTATCCGAATATTTGGAAACCATTAAAAGATGCAAAAATGGCCACTGCTGTGAAAGAATGAACGATATTAAAAACAGTGACCCCAACCATGGGTTAGGCTGTGAAGCAGAATACTATGACAGGAAGTGATGCGCTTACCATCTTCATTGGTGATAAAACTAATATCAGCAACATGGCGCAAACTTTGGCAACGGAAATATTAACAATGGATGCCAGAAAATACGCTCTTCACGCAGTCTAACGAGGCAGAAATATAAACACTCCTCTTCTCGCTCATTACTGCAACAGTAACGTACCAGCTTCACCTCACAGACAATGAATCCTATGAGATTTCCCTCCATTCTATCCGTAATCCAGTCGATTAATTCGACCAAAGCAGGTCGTTAGACCCCTTGTTTGGAAGGACTCGTCGAGACGCCGAGTAGTTTACTCCTAGGAGAGTTTGTGTCAGGTAATTAGGAAGGGAGATTAACGAGTGTACTTTGGGCAGCCTCTTTGGGATTCATTATACGTTATTGGCAATTCTCTCTCTCTCTCTCTCTCTCTCTCTCTCTCTCTCTCTCTCTCTCTCTCTCTCTCTCTCTCTCTCTCATTAGAGGCAATCTCTCCCTCATTTAATCTTTTTAATTTTCGATTCATTTCGTCCCCCGCCCACCCACCTCTCTCTCTCTCTCTCTCTCTCTCTCTCTCTCTCTCTCTCTCTCTCTCTCTCTCTCTCTCTCTTTTGGATTAAAACTCTTAGATATACTCTGTTCCGGAAAGCATTAAGGTCAGGGATCCTCTGCTTTGTTTTGATTAACAAAGTATGAAAATAAAAAAAAATAACTATTAATGTTTTCAGAATAGTATTGGATAAAGTATTTAGATATCTACCTTTCATATAATTCTTTCTGGTATTTGTTTCATATATATAACCCTTGTTTCTATTCATAACTTATTTAACCTAGTAAATAAATTTCGAGGAGTCGTAAAGAACGGTTCAGAACATTACAAGTAACGACGGGCCATTTGCGAGTCAGGCAACAAATTCCGCTCCAACTTCCTTCCCTGTATCTTTCTTGAATAATGTCCCCGAAACAGGAAGAAATATTAGTTTTTGGAATGACGACCAAGCTACGAAATACTGAATATTTTAAGATTAATTTTTGTTTAGCTGACAAAAAGCATCGGGAAATACTTATTTCTAAAATAGTTTTTCTTTTCATACCATACAGTTATTATTATTATTATTATTATTATTATTATTATTATTATTATTATTATTATTATTACAGTAGCGCCACAGCTTATCAGATAATTTGTGCATTTGATTTTCTGATAAGTAGCACAGTCTGTCAAGTAACAAAGAACTCATAATATTTCCTTCACTTGAACACTTTCTAGATGTCTGACAGCTACCAGCAATTCCACTGGTTCCACCTGAGCCAACCTCTGCTTTGCGCTTAATTTTCAATTTAAAAGATTTATCTAAAAACTTTTCGCGTTTAAAATGGTAGTACAGGAAAACATAATCATGGTGTTCACTTGCTTATTTATGAAATATTAGCATTGATTAACATATAAAGATTAACATCTAAGGATTTATGTATGAATAAGCATCATTAATAAATAATTTATAAAGAATCAGTGAAGCAACAAAGCACCTTGGTAACAGAAGTATTAGAGCCTTTCATAAACCAAGGAGCACCGAATTTCTCGGAAGAACTGACAGAATAAAAAATAAAATAAAAATGAAATGAGCATTCCAGCAAAACGTCTTCCATTTTGCAAAGGTGTGATCCCAAAACCGAACAGCAACTGGAAGCAAAATGTATTTATGATAATAGACTTTGGCTTCGAAATTCAGTTTAGCTTTCCTGCTTTCCTAACACTATTCTGCAAATCCGTCTCGTGTTGTATAATTCCTCCTAATACAATCACCGAAGACTCACTTCGCGACTTCGCTCGAATATTTCCAAAGAACAATTTTTGTTTCGTTTCTCTTTTCTTCTGTTTCCTCTCTGAGGGCGAGAATTATTTTTGGGTCGGGAATTCTTCCAAGGAATGTCCTTTTTACTTTTCTGACGCTCCCTAAAAGAGAAGCTATTTTGAGACGCTTTTCTGAGAATAAACATTTCGTTTCCTCTTACTTCTTCTTTTTCTCCTTTTCTTCTTCTTCTTCAGAGGAGAGGCTATTTTGAATAGGCTGTTTGAAAAAATGGTTCGTTTTATTTGCCTTGCGGCAAAAGAACTTTGAAGTGTAAAAGAATTTCACGTGTATTTTACAGATTTTTTGCATTGTAAAATATTAAGAAAACTTTTCAGCTTTTATAAACGGGAGAGAAATGGTATTACTAATTATTTTTGATGATGTACAGGAATTTCACTGCATGGTAAATGGAGTACTCGGACCTCCGTTCGTTAGTCATTGGAGGCCACATAATTTACATTATTTTGTCATTTCATATACACATAACCCCTCCTCCTACGCACATACACAGCACACACACACACACACACACACACACACACACACACACACACATATATATATATATATATATATATATATATATATATATATATATATATATATATATATATATATATATATATATATATATATATGTATGTATGTATGTATAGCCACACAGAGAGCTATAAACTCCATTAACCTAACAAGGAAATGTCCAGAATATAAGTAACAATGGAACAGTAAAAAAAAAAACATTAAAATGAATAAGGTCAGTTATGAAGTGAATACGGTCTATTTCGAAAACTGAAAAGTGAAAAATTTTTCGTTTATTGCTTTTCCCTGACCTGCGATAAGCTCATCCGGTAGTGCATCCTAAACCGGTGCTTGCTTGCCAGTGTAATCCAGTGCATATTATGAGTGGCATATCCTCCTGGCGTGGATATCCGTTTCCGATGACGTTCGAGGTTCAGTCTCCGGGCGTCTTCTCATAATCACCCACTTTCAACGGCCCAGTGGCATTCTCGGGTCAAGAGAGGAGGACTGTAAATCTTTCAGGCAAGCTGTTAATAGCCATTTTCTTCTTTACGACTTCTGTGTTTCTTTCGGTTATAGTATCAATAACAATAATAATACGTTCATAATCATACCAAGTCGAAATATTGATGATATTGATATTGCAAGTGGGTTACAAAGTCTGAGAAAGTATCAAAGCTTATTCAGTAGTAAAATAAATAGTTTATTTATTCGATAAAAAAAGAACAATTCAAACAAAATCCCTACTCTCAAGTAGTCTGAACGACCTTTGCCCAAGGTCTATTAAAGTCTGTATGAGGAATTCTGAATTCCCTCTCACTTACCATCTACACAACTATCGAGCTGTATATATACTTACATACATACATACCCACACACACACATTTATATATGTATATATATATATATATATATATATATATATATATATATATATATATATATATATATATATATATATATAATCATACATATATACTGGTATATATGTATATGTATATTTAATCAACTATCCCCATTTACTAGATATGTATATATTTCAAAAGTACAATACTTTTTATAAGTATGCATGTACTTATATAATATAATACGTAGATTGAGACTCCGCACTGCAAAGTACGCTCTGGGTTTGTTTTTGAGAATGTTCTGGTAAGTCAAAAAGATCGTTAGCTTTACATAATAGATTCCTTTCTTGAAATATCAACTCCACATTGGCCCTTCATCCTCATATAACTTATTCAGAAAGCACAATGGAAGTTCTATTGTCAGTTGCTGCATCGTTTGTCCTTGTCATGGCAGACGTTTCAGTGTAAAATGCAGCAAAGAGTGATTTTCGCTTCTTGGATGTTTTATCGTCTACGATTTTACGGTGATCTCCTGCTATGAATTTTTATGGTTTGAATGTTTACCTCTCTCTATCTCTCTCTCTCTCTCTCTCTCTCTCTCTCTCTCTCTCTACAAGATTCAAATAAAATCCTTTGTCTGGGGTACACAAAAAATCGAGAACAATTGCTGTAACCGTTTCAGAAGCAGTTAGCCTTGAGGGGAATGTTCAAGTGGCACTTGACCGGCATTCGCTAGTTTTCGTTTCACACATATTAGTTATTTGGCGTTGCAGTTCGTTTCAAAATGCTTCATTGATTCTATGCAGCTTCACCTTACATTTTTGTTTTGCAAAGCTGTCTTGTAGAGGTCATGTTTTTATCTCTTGTTTTAATACATAAACGCTTGATATTAGTTCTTTGTGTAGAAAGAGGCCCGTCGCTCCTCAGAGCGTTAATAAGTCATATATACCGGAAGTATTTTAGATCTTACTTCCATTCACGTAGCCAAAACGATAATAACCTTTTAATCATAGCTAGCTAAAAGTTTATATTTTTGTGTGGGTATTTGAGAAAAGGGTAATATGGATCTTTCCTTCCTTCGTATCATCTGCTTCCAGTTTCGGAACTTTTCTTTCTCTTGTGGGATTTTGGTTGTCTTTCTTTTCTTTTAGCTAACTGATAAACAAAACAAAACGAGTGCCTTAACCGTTTGAAATGTTGGAAAGAATGACACAGACAGACAGACTGACTGACTTTGGAGACCATGTATATATTGATGAAAGGAAAACTGGAGAGAGAGAGAGAGAGAGAGAGAGAGAGAGAGAGAGAGAGAGAGAGAGAGAGAGAGAGAGAGAGAGAGAGAGAGAGAGAAGGCACTCGTTCTAGACATTTGGTATTATGGTTAAACCCGCAAGCAAGACAATTTTACTTGCATTATGTAGGGCGAAATTGTACTCAATACACATTAAGCTAAGTACTGTACAGTACAATGTGTATATGTTGCATGAAGTACATCGAGAACTGAACACATATGCAGTTATTGGGCAATTTATATAACTACATTCCTTATCGGGAATCATCACTGATTCAGCAGTTCAGTATTCGATTGTTATTGTGCTCGGGATATGAATACTGTAGAAGGCCCTATTGATATAACGCTCCCATTTCATGAGCTGTGAAGTGTTTCATTATACTGGATTACTCAGAGCTGTCAGTGACCAGTCTTTAAGCACTGAATCTGTGCATGTGCAGGAAAACAGGTGAACACATACTGATAATGAATACGAGAAGGATGAAAAAGAATACGAAATTAAGGGGATTAAAAAAAGTTCCTTTTGATATTGAATTTTTTAAGTGAAAGTTCATTCTCTATCGAAAATTATCAGTGTTGCATTACGACTTTTTTTATCCTTTCACCAGAATTAATTTCATATTTCAATGTCTTCTGAAGTCTTTGAAGACTAAAAATTCTGAGTTATCGAAAAGCAAACTTTTACAAATATTTACATCGAATGGCCTACCTGCTGAAGCTTTCAAATTCTGCCATCTGATAATTTACATTTTGCTAACTGCTCTAGTTAATGCGAGCATAATTCTCCAGTTTCTCCCAGACTCCCAACTCTTAGTTCACTATACCATTAATAAAAAACAAGCTAAAGGATGCAGCTGACCCTGGCAATTATCGCCCGATTGCAATTACTAGTGAGACTTCTCCCCTTTCTACAAACTGCTGACAACCAGTTCGGCTTTAAAGCAAACCACTCAACCAGCACCTGCATCTACATCCTGAAAGAATTGCTGAACTATTACCTATCATCAGCTTCTCCTGTTTTTTTTATTTTTGTAGATGTGAGAAAAGCATTTGACAGAGTAAACTACCTATAGCTGTTCCTTAAGCTGCACAAACGAGGCACGCCTCTTTATCTGATTGGCATTTTATGTTGTTTGTTCTCCACACAGCAATTCTGTGTCAAATGAGGTAACGTATTGTCGTACACCTCCGGCTCCCTAATCGGGCTCCGGCAAGGAGGCATTGTCTCTCCATACCTGTTTAACAAGTACACAGATGCCCTGAATGTCAAACTGAACTCACTCCCTATCGGATGCACTATCAACGAAACAACAATAAACAACCTCTGTTCCGCAGACGATATGGTTCTGATCTCCCCATCAGTGCAAGGTCCCCAGCGACTCATCGACAACTGCCACCAATATGCAGAGGAATTTGATATCCTATACAACGAAACCAAGACCCAGTGTATGTCGCTGCTCCCGAGATCCCTTAAGCATATTGCAGAACCACAAATTTTCCTCGGAAATCATCATCTGGAATTCGTGCGTGAATTTCCGTACTTTGGCCACATTATCACGGTCGACCTAAAAGATACGGCAGACATAGAACAGAGGCATCGTAAACTGTGTGCAACTTGTAACATGATTGCAAGGAGGTTTGCCTGCTGTCACCGAGGCCCGAAACTGATGCTCTTCCGCTTGTACTGTCACAATATATATAGGTATTCCCTTTGGACGAACTATACCCGAGAGACCATGAGACTTATCAATGTTGTTCCACAGTGACATTCTGAGACGCCTTACAAACACTCCTCGCTATCACTCCGCCACGCAGATGTTCATAGAAAACCGCCTGGATAATTTGAAAATCATTGTGAGGCGAACAATGTCCAGTCTGATCACCCGACTGAGAAACAGCAGCAATTCGCTCATACAAAGTATCCTAAGCAGGCCAAGAAGAAGATCTAAATTGTGGGAAAGTTGGGATAATGAGACGTCTGCTCCTCAAATGACTTATTCTCTATTTTTGCAATTATGAAGTGTCATCTCCAGACTCTGTCATTATTATTATTATTATTATTATTATTATTATTATTATTATTATTATTATTATTATTCTACGTTTCTTTGTTATTATTATTTTTCCTTTTTTATTATTACTGCGATTAATATCATTGTAGAGTTTTGCAATTTTCAATTTTCGTATTTAGCCTTCTGGACCTGGCTTCTATAACCACCTAAGGTCCCCAGCTGGAAATTAATCGTCTGCAATCTGTATTTTTAATTGCTATCATTTTTAATATATAGTTTTTTTAACTATTATTCTCCATATAATTACTTCCATTTCTGTTATTATGAATTCTATTTTTTCTACTTCTTCAGCAACTGTGTGGATACTGCCGATTATTATTTTTATCGTGTTATTTTATGTATCTAGATTGCGTTTATTGTATTTGTATATTCCATGTATATGGCCCTGAGCTGAAATGTAAGGATATTGATTGATTGATTAATTATATTATTATGCAATACATATACATATATTAATTTACTTTTGTAATACCAACAGCTATGCAGAAGAGTGTCCACGTTTAACTATCACGAATCCTTAAGCAAGAAAATACGTAGAGACCAATATACTGATATTTTACAAATACGACGTAATTTGGAAATTACTTTCATATTACAGGTATTTTAACTGGAGACTTCTTCGTTTAGATTAAATCTGTCTACATGCTAGCATGCGGCTTTGCCTCATGGTGGTCCGTAAGTGTGGTAAACTGTGAAAGGTATTAGGTGGTCTCGTGTGGACCTCTGTACTATGTACTGCCAAAAGGGACTTCGAAAAACTGGATAGGTACATTAGTTTTCAAAAACATCCACGTACCCTCTGTTGGGTAATTATTCTCATACTTGATAATTTAGAAATTCATTATAAGGCAATTTTTCAATATTTTAGAATTTGCTTCAAGTATCGAAGTACATTTTGAAATGAGCCCGTCTCAGGTCTTTTATGAAAGGTGATTCCCTGTAGGATTAATTTACAAAGGTGTCCTGTTCCTGTTCTTAGAAACTTTCGAGAATTTCCTGTTTACAAGAATGTGTTCTCCTCCTTAGTCTCAGGAATTCTGTAACAATTGCCGATGAGAGAGGAGTTATTCATGAAGGGAGTATAAAGTAATTCCAGTTCATTTTAAGATACTTGTGTATTTATAGATCTATTCTTTTTACTAACGTTTCATATGCAAAATATTCGATAAAATATGAAGAAAGTTACGCAGCTCCAGTGGACAATGGAATCTCAACAAATGACTGAACGCTTTAGTTTTTTACAGCCATAGACAACAGCAAGTCTAAAGGTGCAATTCTGACATATGAATATGGGTTGAATTTTATAAAAATGGATATACAGTGAATCGGATATTCATTGGTATGAAATCATTTATTTACAGCTGATGCTGAATAACATTAACGTAATCATATTTTCTATTTATTGTAATTACTATTGCCGAGTTGAGATAATTAGGGGGCTTTTATGTATCGTTGACAATTTATTTCCCATGTTAAATGATCTTTACTTGTTAGTACTTGTCACCACGGGTGTTCTTTGAAATCTTGTCAATGGATTATTGATTTAAGTAATATTCGCTTTCTTATTTTTTAAATAGATAAAATTAATGTTTTATTATTTAACGTGACATTCATGAATGGAAGTAATTGCCATGATAATGAAAAATATGGCGATGATGGTGAATATAATAATCATTATAACCATGTATATAAAGCTTCAACTTTCCCCAATATATAGTGTCATTCATTTGAATTAAATACTAAAACATATATGATTATTTTCATTCACTGCTGATAGTTAACAGGCATATAATAATTTCAGAAAATCATATCTGAAAAATATATTGAAATTCATCGGAGACAAACAAAACTATTCATTTTGAGCGACCAAAGATATAAAAGTTAATGATATCATTATGAAATCTCGTTCAGAAAATCTATGAAAATGATTTCAGTTTCACCGAAAGTTGACGGAAAATATTAACTATTTCATGAATATTGAACTCATGATCGCTTGACCTCTTTGTTTTGCTGGTATTCACCTGACTTTTTTCTAATAGAAAGACCTCTGTGTTCCAAAATTCTGGAACACAGAGGTCTTTCTATTAGAATTAGGTTTCCCCTTTCCAAACCACCCTTTTCTGCCATTAGAGAACACAGTTTAGCACAGGACCATCCTTTCACTAACCTGGATTTTCGGGTACTGTCTTTTTGTTCAAATAGACTGGACCTTTTAATTTCAGAGTCGCTGACTATTAAAAAGATGAAGCCGGAATTGAACGAGTTGTTGCCGGAATTGAACAACAACTCGTCTGGTATTCAACTAGCTATCGTGTAATTTCATAGTAGGTACTCAATTAGGTCGTTAAATATTTTACTTTGTGAGTGGTAGTTTGTTTACATTTCACCTTAGTTTTATTTTCATACTTTTATGTTTGTGTTTTTAATTTTTCGTTATTTTACGTCTCACCCTTTTAGTTTGTATTTACTTGTTCATTTTACATATTTCGTTAGTATTTTTGCTGAAGATTTATTATGACAATTCATTTTATTGTAATTTTATTGATTCTCATCCTTGTCGGTTTTTTCAGCCTGATGATGAGGTTTTATACCTCGAAAGCTCGCACAATAAAGAATGTTCTTCCTGGTCTTGGCAATATTATTTATCGTTAAGCTTATATATATATATATATATATATATATATATATATATATATGTGTGTGTGTGTGTGTGTATATATATATATATATATATATAACTACAAAAAGAGATCAAGAGCCCGCAACGGATTTAGTTCATTAAATATTTGAAGGTTTAAGGAACCAGTGCCAGTGGGTTTGCGAGAGGGACCCCTAATACGGGTGTACAGCAATACATTTAAAATGAGGGTGGACACCTATGCCCTATTGTCGAAGAACGGAGTGTGAATAAGAATTTTGATAATTCTTTATATTAATGGATATGTTGATGTGTTGACTCTGAACGTCTAAGAAACAACATGATGATGGAACTTTAATGCAAAGGTTATGAAACAAATAATGTTTATTTATAAATAAAATAATATATTCAGAAAATGCTTGGTATCAGAAAATTTCCAAGTGTGTCAAATGTGAAATAAAAGGTTTTTATAACAAGTGATATGCAGTGAATTATGAAATACGGAAAATACGACTTACAAATTAAATATGAACTTCTGTATATAACTCACTATCAAATATGTCAAACCATAAATAATTATAATTAATCCGTTGCTGTGCCATTTCATACAAGGACAAAATTGGACTGATCAAGGAAAATACATATAAAATATGTGTCGAAATAAGATTTACCATCAGTCAATACAAATACAAGGAAAAAAAATTGGACTGATCATGGGAAATACGTATGAAATATACGTTGAAGCAAGGTTTAACATCAATTGCCAGACCGTAGCAAAAGCATTAAATTGATAAAGAAAGGTTGCAACGGCCAATAGGTTGAATCAGATTTATTTAGGGATGACAATAAAGTCTCTATAAACTTAGAGGCTTTTGTGTTATAAGAATTTATTCAAGTAGAGGCAGAAGGGAGGGGCAGCTGATTTCGCCTCTTAAAGTCATAGCACTCGGGCAACAAGAGAAAGTTAGCAGATGGAAAAAAATTCGAAATTTCAAACCTGAGGAAGAAATGGGCCCTTTTCATAATAGACTTTATCGAGACTGATTTTATTCTGAAAGGTTTTCCAGGATCTCAAAATACGTAAAAAAAAAATAAATTAAAAATGCCCTATTTCTAGTTTATTATTCCCCATATTTTCTTTCTTTTCAATGCTACCGACTTTTTTCAATATGAAGCTGTATATAACCCAACTTTATTTTTCGAATGTAAAGTTGAATCATAGATTTTATATTAAAGCATGGGAAATGTGGCAATGAACAGTAAAATGTCTAGCTATCAGTGATAGAAACAAATTAAGTTTTTATATAAATTTTGTATAATCAAGTTTACACCATTCTAAAAATAAAAAAAAAAACACGGAAAGAGAGAGAAAGTAAAAAGAAATTGAGTGTGAATTCTTTTTACAAGTGCATTCGAACCATTCTGCTAACGACATCGTACTAAAAACCTGCGAATATCAGCATTTTTCACACAAGATACAACAACCAAATTACGTTGTATCGACCTCTTAATCAAGAGATTTTGTGGAGACTGGAATGACCTCGAAGAGACGAGGTCATTCAGGAGAGGCGCATCAGCATCTAGCTCTCGAATTTATACTTCCAATAATATTTTCTGTCTCATACTGAGAGCCATCTCATTTAGGCTAATACCTGACATTTCCCTGGGCAAACGAGGACCCTCTTTGACAAATGATAATAGGATTACAGACGTAATTTCTTTATAATCTCCTGACGTAAATGATTGTAACTGTGTTGTTCTTGATTTGGAAAAAATAATTGGCTTTTGTTTTTCATATATTTTGTCACTCTTGGTCTGTTCCCTCTTATCGGTACTGATTTTATCCCTTTCGAAAGTTTAGTACCTAAAAGTTCTGTCATTTTATCTCTATCTGTCTATTTATCTGTCTGTCTATCTTATGTTCCTGATTTTGAAAAAATAATTAACTTTCGTTTTTCATATGCTATATCATACTTGCTCAATTTTACTTTATTGTCGTTTTTAATTTAGTCCATTTTCGAAAATTTAGTGCCTAAGAGTTCAATCATTCTATCTCTTTATCTATCTATCTATATATTTCATTGTAATTAAAATCGCCTAATTTGCTAACCGACTATTTTCAATAAAAGTCACAAAAACCTCCTCCTAGAAATATTCATCACTGTGTTGTTTACACCCGTAGAGAGATGTCGCCCCAATTCGCTAAGAAAACATCTGAGTCGCGAACCAGACTTAGATCTGGAGAGGGTATGTACGAGAAGGGCGGAATCTCATTGATATTCATAGCATCTCTCTGCCGTATTTACACGCTTTATTGACACGTTTTATTTACATTCGACGTCTCTTCCACCCAGTTTCGCTTCTAACGGGTGGGTGTCATTTTTTTTTTTTTATTGCTTAGTGACGCGCGAGACTTTGAAGAATCGACGATTGTTTATTTAAAGTCTAAAACTTAAATTGGTTCCAATGTTGGGTTTTTGGAGCCTCGATTGTGTGCGTTCTGGAATTCAAGGATTATGGAGTGAGACCTTTTTTATTCGCGTGGAACTTTTATATATCAACTTTGACATAGAAAATAAGGCTGAATAGAGTTTTGTGTGAATTTATTGTTATGCTATATTTCTGTTTATTTATGTAATTGTTAAGAAATTTAGTGCCGTTTTTGGTTTGTTTCAAATTAGTGTGATGCATGTCGAATAATAATAATAATAATAATAATAATAATAATAATAATAATAATAATAATAATAATAATAATAATAATAACAAATTATTCAAATACGGGCATGAAATATGAGTACTGTTAAATAAGGAAAATTATGGACTTTACTCCCCTTGTTTGGCAATGAATTATTTTAGCAAGCGCGACAATGACATTGTACATAGGTTTCCATAGCTGTCGCAGTACATATAACCCTGAGGCATAACAGTAGTATAACACATTCTTTATGTTTTCCTTTTTTTGCGCATTTGTTTGTTTTCACTGGACCTCGAGATGCAATTCTATTTACGATGGAACGCGCAGTTGGAAATAAATGAAGTAGATTCTCGTTAAAGTCACCTGCTATTTCTTTTTAAAATAACCATTACATTTCATCGCATTATTATTATTATTATTATTATTATTATTATTATTATTATTATTATTATTATTATTATTATTATTACTATTATTATTATTATTATTATTATTATTATTATTATTATTATTATTATTATTATTATCTTAACCTGCTGAAAAAAAACATTATCTTTATATTGTAATTTATAACTCATCATCAAAATCTCGCCAGAAATGTATTTTCGTATTTTGGCCTCATACTTTAGGAGGAGTCTAACATACATTCCAAACATATAGTTTCCAACTCGGGTTATAACATAGATTACATTAGTTGATGTTGTTGGTGTTACTGGAAATGCAGCGAGGTGATGAATGGCTTATTCATAACGAATGATTCTGAAACGAAGAATTTTCCGCTTTCAGGAGGAGGGCGAGGAAGATCGTTGATGACGACATGGAAGCTGATGTGGGTCAGGTGAGTAAAGTTGCACCCTGTGCATAAAAGTTCATTTCCTTGAAAACAGAAAGAGAGTCATTGTCAGCTTGAGGTATTTTCAATATTTTCGATGCATTCATGCATGCATTCGTGTGTTGTTTTGTTTATCTTTCCCAAAAGTAGGAAATGAGTGGTAGACTATTTTAAGGTGAGAGAGAGAGAGAGAGAGAGAGAGAGAGAATCTTTTTATGTATGCAGACGAGCATAGTTTCAAGGAGAGAGAGAGAGAGAGAGAGAGAGAGAATGTTCGCATGCACGTGCAAAACCTCCTTCTATCTAGATTAAGTCAGTCTTGTGCTGGTGCGGTCTCTAGCTTTTTAGCAATTGTAAACATTCTTTAGAACCAAATCTAGCAAGCGACCACATTCCAACCGAAGTATGGAATTAATGGAATGATTTTGAATTTAAACTTTGAAACAAATATATTATAAAGTTAATCAACCAGAAACTTATCAGTTCCGTGTGAGTGGGCGTTTTGTGCACATGCGTCTTACAACCGAGAGGAATCGAACTGAAGGATGGAATGACTTTGGTTTTTCATTTTTCTTCTTGTATTCATGCATAAATAGATAGATTTGATAAGGAGTTTTTTCTTTTGTTATCTTTTTACACTTAGATTTTTGAAAGTTTCGAATATGGGCAAACATAATCTTCAAAACAAACCCGCAGAATGCGTAGCAAAGAATATGGCATTACCACTGATAAACCAGTCGTGATTTGAACGAGAAGGAAAACAGAGATATTGCAGAGAAGCGAAATGAAATAACGAAACGAGAGAGAGAGAGAGAGAGAGAGAGAGAGAGACGGGTTGTGTAAGAAAGCGCGAAAGAGAGAAAAATTGTCAGAAATGGTATAAAAAACTGTGTGTGCTTGTATATGTTCATATGTGTGTGGTTGGGAGACAGACAAACAGACAGAGTGAGAGTGAGACAGGCAGACAGACAGACAGAGGATAATACAGTTCAAAAGAGACGGAAAATGAGGGAGGGAGAGAGAGAGGGGATGGAGGGGGGAATATGGTTTCAAGAGAGAGAGAGAGAGAGAGAGAGAGAGGAGGGGGCCGGATATTCCCATGTACGTGAAAAACCTCCTCTGCAGCACATTTTCGGCATTCTGTAGAGACATTCCTAAGCAGGCTATGCCCGACTACCCTCCAAAACGGCCTCACATGAAGTGGAAAGTCTCCAGATGATATAATATCTATGAAAAGGTCTCTCGAGGGTTTCCTAAATGGAAGGATAATACTAACTTCGTGAAGCCTCGCAAATGCAAATGATGCAGCTGCATTTCCCCGTACTGCCGTTGCAATACGGGAGGCATTCAGCTGCAATATTTGAATTTGCGAGGCTTCGCGAAGTTATTTCCTTCCATTAAGGAAACCCTCGAGAGACCTTTTTCGTGGATCTTATGTCATCTGGAGACTTTCCACTTTCATTTAAGTCTTTTTGCCTTGACTGAGTCGTTTTCAAATGGCCGGCTGCGTTGCATTCTTTGGATAAAAAGTAATCTTACCAATTTTCTTTTACAGATTATCAGTTTATGAAAGATCGCTATTCTGAACGAGAAACTTTTATCATTCATACACACACACACACACACACACTCACCACACTCACATATTGTACACAGACACACACACACACACACACACATATATATATATATAGTGTGTGTGTGTGTGTGTGTGTGTGTGTGTGAGTAATAACAGTTTCTCGTTCAGAGTAGTGATCTTTCGTAAACTGATACTCAGTGAAAAAAAAATTGTTAAGATTACTTTTTGTTCAAAGGATGTAATGTAACCGGCCATCTATCAACGACTCAGTCAGGGCAAAAAGATTGAAATGAAAATTGAAGATGTCAACCACCTCCCAAGCACCAACCGCTACCCCCCCACCCCACACTGCCAATCGTCTTACTGAACGAATTAAAAAAAGAAAAATTTATAACCCAGATTTTCTGAAATTGACTTGGATCAACTTTATTCCTCCTTAAATTGCTTTTACGTGAAATTTCTTATTATGGTGAAATTTAAAGCTAAATGAAACCAAAATCACGGCATAATAAACGTGCGTAGTGGCGATGCTTTAAGGCCGTTTCACACCGGATGCGATGCCAAGAGCGCTACGCTATGCCACAGAGCCATGCTAGCTATACTTTCTATGCGTGTGTTCACACCGAAAGCTATGAATGTCTGTGAACAATTCATGCAAGTATGTAAGCATCTATTAATCTTTACTGCTATATTTAAAGTTAATTTATATATTATTCTATGAAATCATTTATATTCTTTGGACGTTTGCTTCTCCCTTTTGAAAGTGCTTCTGTTTAATAATAATAATAATAATAACAATAATAATAATAATAATAATAATAATAATAATAATAATAATAATAATAATAATAATAATAATAATAATAATAATAATAAAACTTGCCCATGCACTACTGGAAATAAAATTTTACTTCGAGTAAATTTGCTTGGGTGTACGTTATACCCCTATATTGATATAGCACTTACAGTATATTTAGATTTAGGCGGGAACATCTGCTGTGAGACCCAAGAGGTCATGCGCGAGGCGAGCTACGTCCACAAAAATCGCGCTCCCGGCAATCTTGGAAGCTATGAACGCTATGTCGCAGACGTCGATAGTATAGCTTCGCACCCGGTGTGAACGGCCTCGCTTAAAATAATGCCAGCAATTAAAAGCCACGTGTCTAGCATGGCTACCAAAGCGTGGCGCCCATAGCATCGCATCTGGTGTGAAACGGCCTTTAAGGCTCTGTTTGATTTTATTGCCTGTTTGTCGAGGTCGCCCGATTTTTATCATCGTTCGCAAATAGATATTATATTTCAAGAAGGCCTGCTTGTGGATGAATGACTTTTTTCTATAATTATGAGCATCATCCTCATCATCAAAATTATTATTATTATTATTATTATTATTATTATTATTATTATTATTATTATTATTATTATTATTATCTGCTGGATTAGTAAATGTCATTCACGTAAATGGAAAGGTGTGTACTTTCAACATAATTTTCTGGGTATGACCTTCATATGGACACAAAATAAATAGCAAATATAAGACACCCTGTGATTACTTCCACTGAAAGAGAACCTAGGCTTTTGGTTTAGAGATTTCCTTAATTCCACTTTCCTTAGAATCTTCAACACTTTCCACCTGTCCTTTGTACTTTCCCATTCATATCCACAGTCGGAGTCGCCACAGTCTAGACAGAAACTGGAGTGACAGCGACAGCTGTGGCCGGAGGAAGTCTGTTGCTTCCTTGAACTTAACTGAGGAGCTGTGACTTGAGATTTTCTTCGGACCTAAAGTTATACTTTTCCTGTATATTCGGTGCTTTTGTTACGTCTCCACTCTAAGAAGAACCCTAATCGTGTTCTAATTAATATGAGAGAGAGAGAGAGAGAGAGAGAGAGAGAGAGAGACTGTTGTCCTGCATCATATGGCAATATTATCCTTCTGGATTATTTACATGATTGAAACTTAAGGAGTACAATAAGCATTTACATCGATGGTTACATAAAGTAAGAAGCTACTCGAAATCTGTACCTTCGCTCTAATAATCCAGTTATTTACTGATGAGAGGAGGCCTCTACACCACTTCGCCCAATGTTGTTTTAGATTTAGCTGGCCTTGTGCCAGCACGGGCTCTTGCTCCTAGAGCAGCCCGTAACAAGTCTTCAGTTTAAGTTGAAAGCCTAATTAAGGTGCTACAGGATTAAGACAACGTATGGTTGGGAGTTAGATGGGAGAGATGGAGCTGGTGGAAGGGTTTAGCTATGAAGTGCTACTGGAGTGCTCATTCTTAGATGAAATCTCTCTCTCTCTCTCTCTCTCTCTCTCTGTCTCTCTCTCTCTCTCTCTCTCTCCTTCTAGGGGTATTAATAGCTACATTCGCTGTGACACTGGATTACATAAAGTCGATCATTTGATCTCTCTCTCTCTCTCTCTCTCTCTCTCTCTTTCTCTCTCTCTCTCTCCTTCAGGGATATTAATATCTACATTCGCTGTGACACTGCATTGCGTAAAGTCGATCATTTGATCTCTCTCTCTCTCTCTCTCTCTCTTCTTCCGGGGGTATTAATATCTACATTCGCTGTGACACTGGATTACATAAAGTCGATCATTTGATCTCTCTCTCTCTCTCTCTCTCTCTCCTCTCTCTCTCTCTCTCTCTCTCTCTCCCCAGGAGTATTAATAACTTCATCCGCTGTGACACCGGATTACATAATGTCGGAAAATTAATCTCTCTCGCTGCGCGCGCGCACGCGCTCGCGCGTGTGTGTGTGTGTGTGTGTGTGTGTGCGTTATAACAATGAGTAATCAACCGGAAAGTCCCGAACTGTAATGTATGTTAATAAGTTATTCTCTGCATTTGCGATTCTTTCTTCTCAGTGCTAAACATTAACCGCTTTCAGTTCTCTGAACTTTTAATTGCCTTTATAACAAGTGGTACTCAGAAAACAAGGCTGCGACATATTTTCGAGCTTTCCTCTTGTTGACACGTTCGAGAACTTCCGAAGAAATTATGATTCTAGTGAGAGAGAGAGAGAGAGAGAGAGAGAGAGAGAGATCATACGAGTCTTAATTTAGATGAAGTTCCTAACGGGAGGAAAGTTGAAAATTAGACTCAGAGACTGCGTATGAACTTTCGTCAGAAGTTCAGTGAGAAACTCAAACACTTGTTCCTTACTTCATTAGTTTTCCCGTTCACTTACCACGTCTTTCTTCACGTGCCTAGAACAATACTCTCTCTCTCTCTCTCTCTCTCTCTCTCTCTCTCTATATATATATATATATATATATGTATATATATATATATATATATATAGTGTATGTATGTATACTGTGTGTATATATAGTATATATGCGCAGAGTTAGGGAGTGAGAGAGAGCTTTCATAATTTAAAGTCAGGTATTTTTTACTTTAAACAATAGTTTTCATTGTTATTAAAGAATGAATACTTCATGTTAGAAATACTGTACTGCTGTACGCTGAATAGTTTATCTGTATTCAAGCAAGAGTATGTAAATACCGCTGAGTTTTTCAAAACGGGAAAAAATCTAGTTTTTCCATTATTAGCGTTATGATCAGATTAGAGAATCCTTAACATTATCATTACCCTTCATCATTATTCATTATGATAAAGGATTAAACGTCTCCACAGTAGATGAATGAGATTTTTTAGCGATATAATACTGCAGGCTTGTTGTTATCAAATCAGTCATGAAACATATCCTTATGCATATTGAGTTTTGTATTTTTTATATCAAGAGAAGAAATTTACGTACTTATCTGGGCATCATAGAAATGAATTTTCCTTTATTTTTAGAACATACTGAAGCGGAGAAATATTTGAAAATATCTGAAAAGTTATCGGAAAAATTTTGATGGGTCATAAATATTAGTCATTTCATCTCAGCTGTAGAAGGAAAAAGAAAGAATTACTATCAAGTATTACTGAATGTTTTAACCACATTGCACCACAATTCTTGGTAATGGAAATGGGCATGATGTTATTGTTATCATATTAGTCATGTCTAAGATATAACTCGTGGTTGAGCTGAATAGTGGTTGTGATAGTAGCAGCTGCAGCAGCAGCAGTAGTAGTAGTAGTAGTAGTAGTAGTAGTAGTAGTAGTAGTAGTAGGAGGAGGAGGAGGAGGAGGAGGAGGAGGAGCAGGAGGGGGAAGAGGAGGAGCAGGACGAAAAGGAAGAGGAGGCTGAAAAGTCCATAAATAAGTGTTGCCAACACGATGGCAAAAGTGAGAAAAAAGTACTTGCAGAAATAGCAGTGGGGACAGTAATAGAAATATTCATTATACTTCAACATAAAAAAAAAGAGACGCCGGCAATCACGACGGTTCGAAAGGAAAACAATATGTAAGAAAATAAAGAAAAAAAGGTCAAAACCGCTGAGCCAAAGCAGGCCACCAACAGAGGCTAATACCAACTAAAGCAATGGAAGCCGAGATATAGAAGGGATCCTGTTTGTTATTGGGAACGGCGATGATCTTTTCATGGGTCCTAAAATGCCTCATTTCCCAGCAAGGACTCGAGAGACGGATCTACTGAAAAAAATAACCCCTTGGTTGTTGTGGTTCATGGCTTTTGTTTATACGCCAGCGTTGACTGGCTGTTGGCTGCATTTTTTTTAAATATAAATATGTGTGTGTGTGTGGGTTGGTGTGTGTTGTATGTATGTATATATGTATGAATGAATGCGCGCGTCTGTACGTAGAGGGGGAGAGAGAGTGAGAGAATTGATAAATAGACGTAAACATATTGACAATATTAGTCTGTCTCAATAAGGAAGAACTGATTAATATACCAGTCCTCTAGCCACAATAATCAGAATATTCTGAAATCTGTTCCATAAATCTAATTGAAGGAAATATAATCCACGCTGGAAGGCCCACCCAGGAATTCGGTTAAGTCCCAATCTTTCGTTCCCGAGATTTGACGATTTGAAAAGCTCACTGCAAATAAAAATAGCAGATTCTTTTATGGCATTTCATATCAAACCCAAACACTGGACTCGCGCAAAGAGGAAACGGGAAACTCATAAAACTGGGTTAAACCTCATGGAAATGACGACGGTGAAGCTTTCAAGCTAGAGAGAGAGAGAGAGAGAGAGAGAGAGAGACTTACCGTGAGAAAGAGGCAATTAAAAAGAAAACAGATATAACGCGAGAGAGAGGGAGAGAGAGAGAGAGAGAGAGGGTCATTTGGCAATGTGACAGGGGCAATGAGAGAGACAGATATAAACAGAGAGCGAGGGACAGACAGACAGGGACAGAGAGAGTGTAAGAGAGTGAGAAAGACAGAGAGAAAGATGGACCCTGCAATGAGAAATGAAGCGAGAAAAGCCGAGATAAAAGCAGAGAGAGAGAGAGAGAGAGAGAGAGAGAGAGAGGTGAGGCCTTAATTGATTAACTAAGATGAGTGAGCATAACTGTAAACATTGTGACTCCTCAACCTTTGCAGACCTAAGACAGATGTTTCATATATATCTGACTTTTTGTATTTCCCTCTCCAAAATACGCTAAATATTTATAACACAAGTATAACCCGTTAAAGATCTTTGCCCTCTCTAAAGGTGTAAAACCATAATGCTGCCACTAATTTCACTTTCATTATCGCTAATTAAATTGAATTTATTAGAAGTATTGTTTTTACAATACCTCAAATTACAAAACCTCAACCGCCAATACAGAATTTGCTTTAACGAAATAAATTAATTTTAATTATTACTTTTTTAAAAATTCAGTCCATAAGCATAAAAGGTTTTCGACCGATTTTCATTCCTTTTTCTTGGCAAAAATTTAGTATTCAGTTACTTTATAATTTTTCCTTAATACGAAGTATGGAACATGCCCTACAGTATTCATATACATACACACACACATACACATACACACACACACACACACACACACACATATATATATATATATAGAGAGAGAGAGAGAGAGAGAGAGAGAGAGAGAAATGGGTACGCGGGAACCTTGTGAATGGCTTCATCCGGTGGTGTCGAGGCTTTTCTACTGTTGATAATATGCACCTTGACAGAGTACTTAACACTTTTGTATGGTGTTTCACTGTTCTCTTCCCCACCCCAAACAGTCGACCAGCAACCAGGTTCGCATGGGGCTGCTCAAGTCAGCAGAAGCTTTCCGAATTTTAAAGGACTGAGCCCAAATCATCCCTCCACGTCCGGTTCGGAGATCGAATACTTTTCATTCCGTTTGTAAGCTAGATTTGCTACTATTTGTGCCACGAGAGAGAGAGAGAGAGAGAGAGATCTTTTATGATCTTTTTTAAAAACCGCGAAAAATTCTCAGCTGGCTGCACAAAATTTTTATAATGCTGTCGTTCGTAGGGTGTTACCGCAGAAAATATCGCCCTGGTTTCAGTTTAAATCCCATTTATGAAGAGACCCTTTCAAAAGTCAATCCTTGAGAGACGAGAGATTGACTTTGTCTTCGATGAGAGTCCAAGGAAGGTTATGAACTCATGGAATGATGAATGTGGTCGGGGAGACTTAGGCGTGGAGGAAGTGACAGTGAGAGGATGACGGTGGTGGCGGTGGTGCCGTGGTTATGACCCATTCATTGAAAGAGGGAAAGTGAGAGTTGAAGAGACAGCGGCAGCTAGTAAGATCTTACAGTCACCAAGATAACTGTGTTCGCGTGGTGATAAGTTTTATCAGATGGAGAAAGAGAAAACAGATTCTACAGTTAGTAAAGAAATCACCATTCCGTTATTACAAACTCAGAGGGAGAGAGACACACACACAGAGAGAGAGAGTGTGTGTGTGTGTGTGTGTTTGTTTGGCGGGGGGGGGGGGTGATGCGGTAGGATGCGGGTGGGTGGTTATGAGTAACCGAAGCCCATTAGATGAAGGCATTTCATTAAAAACTCTGAGAGAGACAAAGACAGATATTTGCCCATGAAACACACTGGCTTTAGTGTTTGAGCGTATTTGTGTCTATGAAATATCTTAAAGAAATGAATAACCGAATAAAGAAGCAAAATAATTGAGAGCATGGTTATGAGAATGGCTTACTATGGCTACGAGCTCCTGAATCATTCGAGAAAGTATGACCACGGGAGAAAATGTGTCAACGAAACCCATACTTGGGAAGGTCGCAGTTTCTCGCTGCCTTTGTTTCACATGGTCTTAAGGATAATCTCATATCTGTTAAGTAAATCTGGGTAACTTAGAGAACTTAATTGATAATTACTTATAAACACATGGAAAGTGCTGCCCAAATCAGTTCAGTTTAGAGATATAGGTTTAGTTAACATTTGGATAGTAAAAGACTCTTTACAATAAAATAGCCCAAGTAAAATGCCTATCAAGAAATCAGTAACTGAAGTAATGGTCGTAAAAATGATCTAGGTCCGTGGTCCTAACTCACAATTTCAAGCTACCTCGCAACTCCGAAAAGGTAGTGCTGTCAGTGTGCCTCACTTTGCGCACAGTAGGCATTACTAGAAGGCATTTGCAGCGTTCCTTCGGTTCCTAGATATTCCCATTTTTTACCTCTTTACTTTACCCCATTATCACTTCCTTTCTTCACTCTTGCTGTCCAACTTCTCTGTTACTTCTCGCTGCAACTGTGGGGTTCTCTTGTAGTTCCTTGCACTCAATCTCCTTTATTTTCTGGTTCACTTTATCTTACTGTCCAGCCTTTTCATTGTCTTCAGCGCCGAATAGCCGAAAGTGCACCAGTGCCTGGCTTGAGAGCCTAATTTTCATGAAATAAATAAAGAACAAGCTCGCAAAATGCCATCCAACATTTCGGGGTCGCTTCGCTGAAAACTTCCCAAGAGAGCGTCTGCCTTTGCACCTGTGGCCAGAAGCTTCCGTGACTTATTTAAGAAGTTGTTCCTCAGATATTTGAAGTCACGCCCGAAAGGTCGCATGCAGACTATTGCTAAAGTTAGAGGCTTCCTCCAGTGCATGGCTGGTTATCTTTCTGTTTTCTCTCAAAGTGTTTCTTTATATTTATCAGTCAAATGCTACCTTCCATACACAACCAAAGGAGAAGCCATGCAACGCCCCTAACCTCTCTCTCTCTCTCTCTCTCTCTCTCTGATTATGGCATAATCATTAATCTGTCTATTGACTTAACTTAGTGAGAAAAGCAACCCTCTCTCCTTATCTTTTTATATCTACTTATCAGCTAAGGAATAAATACCTGACTTGGAAACGAAAAACATCTCTCTCTCTCTCTCTCTCTCTCTCTCTCTGACATGACATAATTATTATTCTGTCTATTGGCCTGACATAGTGAGAAAGATCAACCTTTCTCTTTATCTATTTACCTATATCTATTTATCAGCTATAGCATAAATATTATTTTATCCGTTGACCTGACTTGGGGACGAAAAACATTCTCTCTCTCTCTCTCTCTCTCTCTCTCTCTCTCTCTCAAAACATTCAAGTCACAAAATTTGCCCAGTTTATGCATATCGCACTAAATGCGATAAAGTCATTATTGATGCCAAAGCAGAAAAACAAGGCGCCGATCTGATGTGTAATTTTAACAAGAAGTTCGAGTCCTCACACGAGAGGAAACATGACTGAGACGAGTCATGTGATGAGTCTTTTTTTCAAGAGTCTTGTGCGGTGTAACAATAATGTGACATTATCAAATTACCAATACTGCCACCACTGTTGATATACGTCCTACTTCGGTTATTAATTTCGTCACTGCCTGCTTTAGTAGCTATTGCTGTCTATTAATAATTCTAGGTCGGCTACTAGCGTGGTTTCATACTCATAATTTTTTTTAAATATAATTATTTGTCTCACCTATTCAATGAGCTTAGGGGATCGGCTTTGGACACAAAACCTGCAAGATTAGCGGCTTGTATAATCTGTTGAAAAGTTATGAATCTATAAATATCCATCACCGCAAGATTTTCGTGAGAGGTAATAAAAGCAAAGAGGAGAATCTGGACACACCACGCGCCTCATAAGCTGCATAGTTCCTCTTAATATTATTTCATATAAGAAGCTAAAACCCCTTCCAACACATTCCTAGAACTAAAAGATGAAACATACTTGAAAACATCGTTGCATAAACTAGAGCAAAATTAAGTCCAGGAAAGCCAGGAAAAGATTATGCTTGCAAAGCACCATTTCGGAAGCTCTTCAACGATGCGAGCTTTGCCGTCAAAGGTCCTTAAGACGAATATGAGATCGAGAGTATTACGTCGGCATTATCCGTCGTAACTGCTGTGCAAATGCGCGCAAGCCATTACGGCCAGATACAATCTGAATAGGCAATGAAGGCAAACATTTCGTTGATGTCGTCTGCAGGCAGTTCATTGTGCTTGTAAGTCTCGGATGGAAAAATGGCTAATGAGAATCTGGGACGGGGCATCCATGGGCAATGGGGCGAGATGTAAAAGGAAGAAAAAGAGCGACGGAGAAGAAAAAGTTAAGATGAAAGTCCATAAAGCTGGCTCTCACGTACGAGGGGCGTGGAAGAGATGCAAAAATGAACGGAGTGAGATTAAGAATGTAACCGATTAATATAAGTAAGGCAGCACATTTTCCTGAACATTCCCAGAATGAAGTCTAACTTTCTAAGCAAAGTTTCATAAATTACGAGAGTCATTATGGAGAGTCTTACTTCGTAGCAATTAAACGGCATATACTGTATTACTCAGCAAAGCACATTTTGACCTTTAGAAAATTTTATTATATTTGTTTGCAATAGAACGTACAACGCTAGCAAATTTATGGTAATGATTCTGTTGATAATAGATTAAGACAACTGAGGAACAACACTAGAAACGAGAACACCACATAACATCAGAGGAAAAAATGGTGAAAGTAACTTTGCTTTCTACAAGAAATAATCATGCATGTTCAGCCTAACTCAGAGAAGAGACAAGCTAGGTTTCATATATGCATAAGACATTTTCTAAGAGAGAGAGAAAGAGAGAGAGGGAGAGCGATAATTCATGCAATACTGGTAATAAAATCTGAAATGGAAAACGCAGCGTCGATACTTGCAAAGACATGAAGACTGTTTCCTTTCTGC
>JANJGK010006004.1:0-40613 GCA_039081455.1 Macrobrachium rosenbergii
TTTCGCCTTTTCTAAAACATTACTATCTTAACGACAAGGTACCATCTCTGTTTTCTCTCTCTCTCTCTCTCTCTCTCTCTCTCTCTCTCTCTCTCTCTCTCTCTCTCTCTCTCTCTCTCTGTGGATGGTAATTCAAGAGAAATGAAAAAATGCTCATATAAATGCGAACCTGTAACTGGTAACAGAATGAAACGTAAAAGGAATTAAGAAAGAAAACGATCACCGAAAACAGAAAAAAAAACTGAAAATATGAGATATCATTTCATCCGAAAGTAAAAGTAAATCGGAAAATGGTACTGATAACTAGAACAACATCTTATAGCTTAAAAGTTTTATTTGAAAAGACATATTAAAGATGAAAACAAAATGTGAATGAAAGAAACTGGGGAAAATGATAAAACATTTCAGCAGTCTATACGAAATAAAAGTAAGGCATAAGAATGGGTAAAAAGGTTGCCATATAAGCTTTTTGTTAAAAGAAAACCGAAATTCATTACAGCAACTTCTTATTATCAAAGGTTGCCATATAAGCTTTTTGTTAAAAGAAAACCGAAATTCATTACAGCAACTTCTTATTATCAATTCTTCCCCTCTCGGAGGATATGTCAAAGCCTTTCATTCCCTCGAAGTAAAAGAGAAAAAGAGAGAAAAGGAAAAAAGTCTTTCCGACAGTTTAAAGTGACCTGGATCCCTTAGTGAAGGGAGGCATAGAAGCAATGCTTTGTCGCAGAGCAAAAGACGCTTTGACACCGATGTTTACAGAGATTACACAGAGTAAAGAACGCTCTTTGGGATTCAGCCTGTTGACGCTTTAAAAGTTTATACGTATATATCTTTTATTTATTCTTCACCTCTACACTTCAAGGTGTAATATTTTCTCCTTCTCTTTGTATTCTCTTTCTTTCCCTAATAAGGATATTTGTAGAATTTCCCAATAAATGATGCTACTTGGAAAACAAATAAGATCTTCTCCGTTTACTCTCCTTCCTGGGCCCTGTTTTCTTGATTTTCTTTGAATTTTTCCTTTTACTTTTAAAAGACGAAATTAATTATTTCAATCTACCGACTGTGTCATCTGTTTCGTATCATATTCCACATTTGCTTCCTCTGCTTCTTCCCTCTTGCTTTGCTCCTCTTTCACCCTCGAGCCGTCCTCTTCTTTTCGGGCAAAAGCTTCGACTGAAAAGCGACCGAGATTCTGTGCCCATTTTGACCTCTATTTATTTTGCGTTTTCCGGACAGGTGGCTTTATAGGAGAAGGGCTGTCTCCTTCCATTCTCTCTGGTTCGTTGACAGTTGTAAGCTTTGCCCTTCAATGAAATTTCATTGTTTGGCTCAAAGACTAACGTTGCCCCCCCCCCCCTCTCTCTCTCTCTCTCTCTCTCTCTTTCCCTCCCTTAAAGGAGTTAGTTCTATCATTCAGCTGGGAGCAAGGAGTCGACTTATAAATATAGTGAATGGAGAGGTAGATAATGGCAAAGTTGAACAGAAAGAAGCAGATGACATAAATCTTTGAACACAAATAAAAAAATTATTAAACAAAAAAGATGTTACTGGAAGAAAAAATTAATAGCACAAACAGGACTTACGAAAGGAGTATGAAAAAAGGTCGTTGGAAGCGCTGTCGTCCATGATAAAGCAATATTATAATGGAGACAAGAAAGAAAAATTCATAAAAAATAAACTGTAACTTGAAAAACTCTGAGTTCAGTAAAAAGTGGTTGTATTGTCGTAGTTTTATAATTACACTGCGAGACCCGCACTCTGCTGGCCACACCTGAAATTAGCCGACAGTCACAGAACATCATTTCGACCACGCGATTGTCGGTCACTGGCTTCACCTTTTAACCACACGGTCTGAGTCATCGCTCTCCCGTCCGCACGCTGTATTAAAAAAGGATCAGATCTTGACAATAAATCTGTATACTCTGGGCATCTGTGTATGACTTACCTTTACCACACTACATGTCTTTACTTCCTAAAGAATGGATCACACTGAAATACAGAAATTAACGAGGGGACGAAAGAGTAGGGCCACATTTCGTTACATAACAACCGGCCAACCACTGGTACTGAAGGATTCAAGATATCAAAATTTGGACAAATTTGATGATTTCTGGATGTTCTTCTCCTTCTGCCATCGACGTCTTTGTTCATCCACTGAGTGTATAAAAAAGAAATCAGCATCATAACACACTCTTCCTCTTATCTTGCTTTTACCCAGTGTTACCCAAGTAAAGGTGGCTATGGAAAGAGGTAACATTTTTAGTATACTTACAATTAGACAGATCACAATTTGTCTTTTGATAATATGCAGCATAAAATGAGTAAAATTGTTGGAATATGACCATTATTGATAAACAACACGACAAGTTTGGCTCTGGTTTATTCTGGCTTTTCCCTAAACTAGTCATCATAAAGGGAAATGTGTCTATACCTGCACACATGTAGGTGTAATCCAGGCCATCAAAAATACTCCATTGTCTTATCCCTGCTGCACAGAAACAGTTCTGGACAGGTATGATTGGCAGGTTATGTACAGTACATGCAAGGATATGTTGGTAACCATGTGCTGAAGGAACAAAGGATTTGTCCTTAACTGAAAAAGTGTTTGTCAAATATTCATAGACCAAACAGTTTTGCAAATCAGTATATCCGAATTCCCTGTTACAAAATAAATCGCTAGCCCAAAGCAATATTTCGTTCTATTTTAATCTCTTTTAGTCGCATATCCACTCTTCTTGTGACGTCCACCCTAGCTGGGAAATCATTCTTTTCTTCATTAGCACCAGCCACTGCTCATGAAGGTTGGCGTAAGTTATATAGTTGGCAAAATGTAAAATCTTTAAAGACATTGTTTATATTTGCAACAGTAAAATTTTTAGTTCACAGCTGGATGCCTAAAACATATTAAATTTTTGCTTCCATACACAGACCTTTGAAGTTTTAGTTTTCTGTAAAGGAAACTATTGAGATTGCTTGTCCGTGCTCACTTTTCTGTCCGCACTTTCTCTGTCATCCCTCATCTCTTAAAACTACTGAGGCTAGAGGGCTGCAAATTGGTATGTTGATCATCCACCCTACAATCATCATACATACCAACTTCAGCCCTCTAGCCTCAGTAGCTTTATTTTATTAAGGTTAAAGTTAGCCATAACAGCACTTCTGGCACCGCTATAGGTACCAACAACACAGGCCACCAACAGACCATGTGGCTGAGTTTCATGGGCCAGGGCTAAGAGTTCCTGGGCCATGCCTGAAAGTTTCATACAGCATTATATGCTGTACAGAAAACTTAATTGCGGCGAAGAAACTTCAGCGCATTTTTTACTTGTTTTGTATTTAGTATAATTTTTCTCTTACCACGATGTAATTGAACTTTTCTAAATGGCTACCATGGTCATTCTTACATCTATTTTACTTTGTTGCAAGGGAGGTAGACAAATGTACAGGCAGGGTACTAAACATGCAGACAGATTTTTAGTAAATGTCCATTTTCTTAAACACACACACACACACACACACACACACACACACACACACACACACACATATATATATATATATATATATATATATATATATATATATATAATATATATATATATATATATATATATATATATATATATATATATATATATATATATATATATATATATATATATATATATATATATATATATATATATATATGTATATGTATATATATATATATATATATATATATATATATATATATATATATATATATATATATATATATATATATATATATATATATATATATATATATATATATATATATTTAGGAATATCGCCGCTGGATCGCTCACTCGTAAGAAATTATATGGGGAAATACCATTCAGTATGGAGATAGGTATACCCATAGACATAGGAGCGACAGATGCAGAAAATCTTTACTCAACATTTAAAGGTAAAGTCCAGGTAGAAGGTTCTTTGGTCATTCCTTTTGTTCTTATTTTCATATCCGTTCCCTTCCTTTCAATGTGCTATGACCAGTTGATTCATTGCTGATATAAATCATCATAATTAATAAGTAAATTGCCTGATCATAAATTGACATCACCTTCCTTGAGTCTTCTGCAATTTCATTTTGTCTATCTAGATTTTGTTCTACTTTATCAAGTGTTAACATGTCTTTTTTCCATGTTTACAGCAAGGCCATAATATTGCCCTGTCTTCTGTCTGTTCCACTGTGTTCACAGACCAATCACGTCATCCTCAAGCATGTTATTGTTTGGCAACCCTAGTTATTGAACTAGTGTGTTAGTTATACGCTTAAGTATTGACTGCATCAGTGTTTGGCACTCCAGCTAATTAATTCTTGTGTCAGTAAAAGCATAAGTGCCAAGAGCCAGTGTGAATGCCTCTGTATAACTTACTCTTCTGATTAAAATGTAAATACATGTAACTGACTATTAATTAAGAGTGAGAATTTCTCTACTGAGACTTTTCTCAAATTGAAATTGCTTTGAATTCCAATTTTATCTTGTTTTGTGAGTATTGACCCCCAGTCAGGATCTGTGACACCAAGGTAAGGATAATAGATCAACCAACATTCATAAAAATGGTGACCTTGTCAGGATTATTCTTGAGACTGCATCTGCAGCAGCAGAGTAGCAATCAGCCTTGGCTGGGCTAAGCCTGGTAGTTTGCAAGATCGAAACAAATCCTTAATGTAAAATCCCTTTAAATTCTATGGGTATACAGTGGACCGAGGTATACAGCATAAGTATTCATTTTGCCATTTGCTATCCATACATTTGAGATCAAGGAATACTTGAAATTCAGAATTCCATACTGCATGCTGTTTAGAGGCAGAGAGAGTCTCGCATATGAGAGTACTCGGTCATCTGAGGTAGTAGGATTGCCAGTTAGGTAGAAGTTAAGGGCTGCTGCTACCGCATGTTAGCAATTTGCATGGCTTAACTAGTTAGGAATTAGCTAAGAAGTGGATTAGTGAAGTGATACATTGAGAGAAAAGTGCAAATTTCTCTCTATTTGCAGTGAAATTTCCTCAATTTACATAGTTAGGACAGTGATATCTGGTAACCTCCACCCCACCAATCTGCTCATGCTTGCACCAACACCATTAAGCAGACACACACCGTTGTCTCTCGCCTCAGCTGTGTTAAGAAGAATTCTTAGTAAAATAAAGTAAGAATTTGTAATTCCCAGAGTTAATTCAGTTCAATGCATATGCCTGCACTATTCTATTAGAGAAAATCTGCACTTCATTTCGTATTGCGTAAAATTAGCGAGAATGCAAAAGTATGTAGAGGTGTGTGGCAACTCACTCGCTCTCAGCTGTGTCTCACACGACCTGCCAACACTCCATCCTCTCACGTACGTAAACATTGTCACGTGACGACAAGACATCTTGTATTAGCGTGTTTACTAAATGACTTACCAACAGCCTTGAGCTGTCAACAAAGTCCACCATTTCAGGTTAGCTGTCATTTGTCGATCACACAATCCAGTTGGAAATTGCATTTCACGTATTGTTATTATTTACAAGTGATATCACAGTTAGAGAATTATTTTCCAATTGTTTGCAAGGTTTTGCAAATTGAACATATTCCCTGCAAATTAACATTTTGTGTTTGAGTGTTCGTAACTTTTGCATACAACTGTATATCTTTCCCTGTCAATCGTCCCAGCCTTTAGCCACCCTACAGCCTCAAAGGAAAGTTTCCATACATGTCCTTGATCAATGTAAAACGTCATAACGTCATTCTAACTTTTAGGTCACATGCACACTATTTCCTTACGTAACTGTAATTACTTTATTATATTAGTGGTACATTTTACCACCTTGGCAATTCTGTAATAAGAACTACTGTCTAAAGACATGATCATTCCTGAAGGTTACATCCCTCACAGTTGAGAATAAGACATAATGTTTAATGGTAAAGGATATTGCCAGTCCAAACAATTTTATCTGTGAACATTGTTATTGTTTGCAACTTATTGCTTTATAACTTGCCTGTACCTCTAAAGTGTTTGCAACCTATTGCTTTATAACTTGTTCCGTGAAAAAGCACAAAATTCAAGAAGATAAGATAATTAATTACTAGGAGTTCGCCTGCTCTCAACCTCTGCGATACTCTCACAAACTCTTTTTCAGCTTACTTCACATTTACCCTACACTCATGCATTTAATTGTGCTCGATTCTTCAGAGTGAGAGCCATAACCAGAACCATTCTCTTAAAAAAAGGAAAATTCTTTTGAACAAGTTACAGTTCTTTGGAACAACCTAGAACCGTTCTCTTGAACAAAGCCTAAGAAAGTTTGCACTTTAGCCAGTCTCGTCTGTGTGCAAGCAACAAACTGTTCTTTGGAACAAACAAATCGTTCTTTGGAACCTTGCTTCTGCATTTGGCAAATGAGCAATTGTTATGTGTATGTAACTTATCACTCACCTGAAATCTGCACTCAGCAAGCGAGCGATTGTCATGTATATTGCTCACCTCGAAAGCTTTGTGTATTCTGCGTAACTTCATTCGTGATCTCACTGCACCTTTTAGTGCCGCTCCAAGTCTGTTTCATTTACAAACTGGGCTGTGTTATCACCAATCTGCACCATAAGTGCAACCCACCAGTGTGTAAATATGGCATTACTGGCCCAGTGCCATCTATCTCCACCCTGCAGAACCAACCCATTAACCACTAGTTCTCTAGAACACCTCCGCACTTAGTGCCAGTGCCACCTTACCAAAAGGGACACTCTATCATAGCTGGAGCTCTATAAGCCCACCTTTTTACTCTACAATACACCCTGCCAAAGAAGAGTGCCATTTCCATTCTGTGCAATCGCTTGCATGGCTAAGAACCTCCATACTCCACACCTCACTCGCTCCATCTCAAGACCAGTTCAACACATCCTAACCCATCAGCACTATGGAGGAAAGTTACGTAGCCTCCATGGATATGGGGAAGGAGATAGGGTTCACAGGAAGAGAGCTCGCCCTATGGGTACAGGAACAGCTAGATGCCTTAATCCAGAGGGAGAGAAAGCAGAGAGAAGAAGAGACAAAGGAGAGAGAAGCAAAGGAGGAACACATAAAGGCTTTGTAAATTTGTATGAAAGTGTACCCTATTTTAGGTGTCAGGTTCTCTACCTTAATAGGCAGAAATCTGTCCTACCCTGTATACATGACAGATTGTACTTATAATAGCTTCAGTATCACTATTGTATCATTTGCACAAGTGTCTTAACCACAAGTAAAATCCGTTTATTAATAAAATCTACTCAAAGTAATATTAAACTTTTCATGGTGTTGGCTAAATATTCTTGCATGTCAATTTAACTTTTGTTCATTATTTAAAGCAGACACCTTAGTAATTTTACTTTAACATGTTTTGCAAAGGCTTTAGGAGAAGTATTGATATATATACTTCTCTCATCACCCTGTTTTCGTTTGGATGACACAGTCTGAGACCAAGGAGACAAGACTTCTGCCCCTCCTTGTTGTTCCATTTTAAAGAGGACAATACACTCGTCCTATGCCTCTCTAGCTTGACCTTTATGATCTGGCCTTTATGACCTTTAAAACCTGGTCGAAGATCTTCTCTTCAAGATCAACGCCTTGTCCCTGGGAGACAGAGAAGCAGAGGTCTAACAGCTCACATACCAGTAAAAGCTCTGTCACCTGACATGCCCGAGGCACTGGAAGCCGGCTGGTTGGGAAGGTCATAAAAGGCCAAGGCAGAGGTCAAGCGAAAGAGTCGCAGGCAAAACCCTACAGAGGAAGCACGTCATTCATGGCTTCCCTCAAAGCTCCTTTGTTTTGGCCAGGAGCCTCATTATCCAAGCCTATCTGAGTGTAACCAAGAAGTCAATCATCAACCTTTACTGAGGTTGATGATTGACCAATGTAGACAAAAGTTGGCATGTGGCCATTATTTGAACAAACTTAAATAACAGGGTAGGTTTCAAACCTGTACTTGCCCCCTTCCCCTTCCCCCATCACCCTTCCCCCTTCCATTTGTAACTTATATGTTAAATAAACTCTAATCGTGTCTCATTTTATGTACTCAAGACAATACAAACACATTATTGAAAATGCTTTTAAGTCACCACAGTAATATCTGGATAAGATAGACAGACAGCACAGTAATACCAGGTTAAAGGTGACAGACAGGACAGTAATACCTGGATAAAAGGGACATTCTTACCAAAAATACTACGATAAAAGTGACTGTAATACATGGATAAAGGGGACAGACAACACAGCAATAACTGGATAAAAGGGACAGTCACCGCATCAATAGCTGGATAAAAGGGATGGACAGCACAGTAATACCTGGTTAAAGGGGACAGACAGCACAGTAATACCAGGTTAAAAGGGACAGACAGCATTGTAATACCTGGATAAACAGGACAGTCACATCAGTAATATCTGGATAAAAGGGACAGAAATCACAATAATGCCTGGTTAAAGGTGACAGACAGTACAGTAATACCTGGTTATAGGTGTATGGCAGCATAGTAAAAACTGGATAAAAGGGACAGTCACTACAGTAATACCTGGATAAAATGGACAGCTACCATAGTAATACCTGGATAAAAGGACATATAGAATAGGAATACCTGGATAAAAGGGACAGTCATCACAGTAATAACTGTATAACAGTGACAGACAGCACAGTAATACCTGGATAAAAGGACAGTCACCACAGTAATACATGGACAAGAGGGACATACGAGGGGGGACCCAAAAGTAACCGGAATTGTGTCATAGAATTTTATTCAGTTATTGTTACATGTTTACAGTCTTATCACCTTCAAAGTATTCTCCATTTGAAGCAATGCACTTATCCAGATGTGTTTTCCACTGTTGAAAGCAATTCTGGAACTCTTGTGAAGTTATGGCTTTTAATGACTCCGTCGTTTTCTTCTGAACCTCTTCAACGTCTGCAAAACGGTTTCCTTTGAGGGCTTTCTTCATTCGGGGGAACAAAAAGAAGTCACAGGGAGCAAGATCGGGTGAATAGGGAGGGTGGGTAAGTGTGGTCATGCCATTCTTGGTCAGAAACTGTCTCACACTCAAGGCAGTGTGCGCTGGTGCATTGTCGTGATGAAGCCACCACCCTCCACTTTGCCACAGGTCGGGGCAAAGTGGAGGGTGGTGGCTTCATCACGACAATGCACCAGCGCACACTGCCTTGAGTGTGAGACAGTTTCTGACCAAGAATGGCATGACCACACTTACCCACCCTCCCTATTCACCCGATCTTGCTCCCTGTGACTTCTTTTTGTTCCCCCGAATGAAGAAAGCCCTCAAAGGAAACCGTTTTGCAGACGTTGAAGAGGTTCAGAAGAAAACGACGGAGTCATTAAAAGCCATAACTTCACAAGAGTTCCAGAATTGCTTTCAACAGTGGAAAACACGTCTGGATAAGTGCATTGCTTCAAATGGAGAATACTTTGAAGGTGATAAGACTGTAAACATGTAACAATAACTGAATAAAATTCTATGACACAATTCCGGTTACTTTTGGGTCCCCCCTCGTACAGTGCAGTAATAACTGGTCAAAGGGGACAGACAGCACAGTAATACTGGTTAAAGGTGACAGACAGCATAGTAATACCTGTATGAAAGGGACAGTCACCACCATAATACCTTGATAAAGGGGACAGACAGTACAGTAATACCTGGTTATAGAGCAGTAATATTTGGTTAAAGGTATCAGACAGCACAGTAATACCTAGATAAAAGGGACAGTCACCACACCTAGAGAATACAGACAGTCACCAAAGTATTACCTGAATAAAACGGACAGGTACCACAGTAATAACTGGATAAAAGGAACAGACAGAACAGTAATATCTGGATTAAAGGGACAGTCATCACAGTAATTTCTGGATAAAAGGGACGGTCATCTCAGTAATACCTGGATAAGAGGGACAGACAGCACTTTAATACCTGGATAAAAGGAACAGTTATGACAGTAATACCTGGATAGCAGGGACAGACAGTACAGTAATAACTGGCTAAAGGGGACAGACAGAACAGTAATAACTGGGTAAAAGGGATAGTCACCACAGTAACACTTGAATAAAAGAGACAGACAGAACAGTATTGACTGGATAAAAGGGACAGTCATCACAGTAATTTTTGGATAAAAGGGACAGTCATCACAGTAATTTTTGGATAAAAGGGACAGTCATCACAGTCATGACTGGATAAAAGGGACAAACTGTACAATACTACAGTACCTGGATAAAAGGGACAGACACCACAGTAATACCTGTCAGTTCAACCACAACTGTTCAGAGGGTGTACGTTCGCATGAAAAAAGCAGAACTATCAGTAGGACCAACAACACAAACCCTTCCCCCTCCCCCTTTTCCTCCCCTCGCCTTTAACCCTCCCTTTCCCTTTTCCCTTCCCCTACATGTAGACTGTCATTCAGAGTTTTCCAGGGCAGAGCTGGGTTGGTTAGCCAGTGTGTGTGTGTGTGTGTATATATATATATATATATATATATATATATATATATATATATATATATATATATATATATATATATATATATATATATATATATATATATATATATATATATATATATATATATATATATATATATATATATATATTTATATCAGTTGCAGCGCAAGCAAAAAAAATCCACTCTTAACCGATTTGTTCACTTCAAATCTGACACTAAAGTTAACAATAAAAAAAAAATAATAACACTTACGTACGCACCTGCTTGAATGCCACTGTGCGAAATCCATCCACCAAAAACAAGAGAAAAAGAAGCACAGAAATACTCTCGCGCATTTTCGAGTGTTTTAACACACACAAGTGGTCAAGATGCCGCAATTAAACACACTGAGCACACTATCCTCTTCCCCAAACAATCCCCAATATGAACCAAAGTCCAGAAATATCTATACACACCAAAACCTTGCGCTCTATGACGCTTCATTAAACACATACACAGACACCCGCGCTCGTGAAAGACTGACTCAAGTGCATTTCACAACTCCTTCCTAAACCGAATTGCTGAATCATCGAATCCCTATTCTGAGATGCTAATAGCACCAACCTCTATAATTCATCCAGTATAACAACTACTAATAAGATATGTTTCTTTGGAAGCGTAACCTATCACCTATCTATTTGTCTACTCGACTATCTATTCCTGTCTATTATGCTGCCACCAACTATTATGGCCTAAGCCAATTTCAGATATGGTCATAATCTCTTTTTAGATCTGTTTTAAGAATAATGTCATATCATCTTATATCTCTAAGATTCTCCGGTAGCAATGGCCAGCATTGGATCAGCTCATTCTTTCTATCTATCAAGCAAAGGCTTACTGGATTAAAATGTTGAGATACAAAACTACAATTTATTTGTAAAATTAACAAAAGAATTTCAGCAAAAGCTACGGTCATGAAATGGAGTTTCTCACACCCTACAAAAATGGAAGTCATAACTAAAGGAAACTCAGACTCACAATCAATCGAATTAGTGACTCCAGTCACCAAACAAAATAAAAAGGTAATGATTACTCTAGACCAAAATAAATGTCATATATATGTTAAAAAGAACACCACTTCCAATGTACAGTATACGTCCTCACAAGACTCAACCAGGATTCCTGTTAAAAGAAACATAGCTTATATTAAAACCCGAAATGGTACATAAAGAAATAAATACTTAAAACAGAAAAAATTTATAATAAAGAACAGAGGGGTTTCACTGCACCATAAAATGGGTATTCCACATAATATCTGAAAAGATATGAGAGTTAATTAGTTATCTTACTCACATTCTATGGCCATTCGGAAACCGTTCCTCACAGTGGCTGCTCTTATTCACACACAGCTCAAAAGAGCTATCACATCAGCCGCAAATCAAAGTGAATACCCATTCTATGGTTCCTTTATAATATACAAATTTAGAGCGCATTTATGCACCAATTCACTTAATAACCCCTCCCTTGTAGCGTGACGTCACCATCGTGTTCAATGTTCGAAGGGCCCCGCCTTCTGAATCCACAGATATCACAAAGCTTCCAGCAATCTGTCAAGTTGTCACCATGCATCTTGGTCATGATTGGAAGACACAAATGAGCGCATCAGATACCCGCTGTATCTAACCGCAGAAAATACCAATGTCAACATGAATGCCACCTGCACCCGACACACGTTTTCAAAGGCCAGCAATTAACCAAATTAATCAGAATATATATATATATATATATATATATATATATATATATATATATATATATATATATATATATATATATATATATATATATATATATACATATACATACACACACAGTATATTTCATCTACATAAGAAGCAATTCTCAATGTAACTCAGTAATAAAATATTAAGTAAAAAATGAACATTGTTGATTTGACAATTGACGGAATAATTATCAATAACAGTAACCAATTACTTAATAATGTAAATAAATATTTTCTCAAATATATTTTAGAAAAAGGAAGAATTACACCAATTTCTAAAGTCTAATTATAATCTAAATTTAAAACATCTATAAACAGAATAACTTTACGATATGTAGCAATTATTGTTACTAACCAACAGAGAAGATGGTATATACCTTGGCAATTGTGTAAAATTTACCAACTAGAATAAACAGTATCTTTTCTAGGAAGTATCTAAATTACGTTTGTTTAATAAAAATATATACAAAAAATCACCACTATGGTTGCTTGTTATGTCCTTTGATATATAACTTCAAAACTCATATGAAATATGAATAACAGGCAATGTCGCATATATATATATATATATATATATATATATATATATATATATATATATATATATATATATATATGTGTGTGTGTGTGTGTGTGTGTGTGTGTGTATGTATGTATGTATGTATGTATGTATGTATGTATGTATGTATGTATGTATATATAATCATGGACCTGGATGAAGGAATAAAACTAGGAGTTGCCAGGCTTTTCTTGTTCTTACTCCTGAGTGTTAAGCAATACAGATATTCATCATTGGTCACAGACACCTCTACGACAGCAGTACATAACCATTAAACTACTGTACTTCTATTTAAAAAATAGTTGTGTAAAAATATCAAGTATATTGTCCAGTGTGTGCATCACGGGGCTATTGTTTATCAAATCAATGCGACTTTTCATTATCATAAATCATTCTACAATGTTTCTCTTCATAACGTCTTTACAATACGGTCTCCTTTCTATTTTTCCAGTTTCTAGTGTTGTTGCACTCATTCATGCATATACTGAAATAAACTCGTAAAATTCCCTGTTCTAACGTTATATTTATGTTGTTTTAATTCTATTTCGAAACCAAAGGGATGTGATATATGCAACCATTCCTTTGTAGATGTTTTTTGTATCACTGGACCTTGAGGAAGTTTGAATCTCGAAAGCGCTTGGTCATCTTCTTGTCTTATCCATTCGCACGACGCTATGGCTGACTCAGGACATCACAAGCTTAAGCGATAGAACAATATATATATATATATATATATATATATATATATATATATATATATATATATATATATATATATATATATATATATATATATATATATATATATATATATATATATATATATATATATATATGCGTGTGTGGGTGATGTGTCTGTGTGTATGTATGTGTGTATATATGTATTATTTTTTCATTAATAAGGTACACTTGTTCTCAGACGTCAGTTATAGTGGAGTTCCTTTTTGTTCTATAGCATCGTGTCATGAGGTCTACAGGAAGGGTTTGTCTACGCGTCAATGGAATCTGTGATGTTGGATTGCACACGAATCCTTATCATATCAACTGAATCATAAAAGGGCTTATTATTGGTGTGGTTAGAGTAATCACAGATGTGGAAATACACAGTGCTTGAGAATGCAGTCATCAAACAAATCAATTTCATAATTTGTTTTTTAGTAAATGCTTTACTTGGATGTATATGTATCAGTGTATGCATAAGAATGTAAATAAAAAATGATTGAGCATGAAAATTAATTTCTCCAATAGAACCTACAGCGATATGCTTTAGATACAAAAATGATCCCTTGAATATTTTTTTTTTATATTTAATTCGATTATCTAATATTCTTGATGGTAATGGAGGAATTACTGATTACAGTCGTTAAGGAATGATATCGTCGATATGTATACTTTATCGGTAGTGTCAAGCGTAATACTTACAAAGTTCTATTGTTATTAACAAAATCATAAACCACGTGAAGTGGAAACTCAGTTGTGTCAAGCGTCTCAGAGAGACAGTAATCTTAGGAAAGAATATCTTGCATATCACTTCGTCATTGGATGGGTGGGTATAGTTCTCAGCTAGCACTCTGTTGACCCCGCGTTCGATTCTCCGACCGGCCCATGAAGAATTAAATGAATTTATTTCTGGTGATAGAAATTAATTTCTCGTTATAATGTGGTTCGGATTCCATAATAAGCTGAAGGTCCCTTTGCTAGGTAACCAATTGGCTCTTAGCCACGTAAGATAAACCCTAATCCTTCGGGCCAGCCCTCTCTAGGAGAGCTGTTAAGCAGCTCAGTGGCCTGGCTAAATCAAGGTATACTTACTTATGCATATTTAGTCTATGCGGATGTCATGCATAGCATCCTTAATTTTTTTTTTATTTCGAATTCATCTACATCAAAGTGTAAAAAAATGAAATGATATTAATTTCCCGTAATTTGTAATACCCTGCAATCTGATTTAAAAAAGAATAAAAAACAAAAACAATCCATTGTTAGATATCATCACGTCGCCATTGCCTAATACCTGGAAAAAAAAAGACAATTTTAATGCAATTCTCTTCATCATTAAATTCAGCAAACTGTTCCATTATAAGCTCATTTGTTGTGTAGTGCATTGAAGGGCGTCATTACCATGAGTTATTGCTCTCGTAATTTGCGGATAATGAGAAATTGCTCTTGGATACTCATAGAGAACTTTCATTTGGGAGAGTTTTTGAATACAAAGGTTTTGTCTACTTTTACGGTTCAACGTTTTTCTTGTTTTTTTTTTTTATAAAACCTTGCGCTAGAGTTAGTTTTTAATGTTTTTATTATCTGTTTCCTTTATTTAAAATTTAATGCATGTTTTTATTGATTAAAGCAGTTATACCAGCAATGAAAAGAAAACATACTGTAAGTATGGTGTGGTAATTTGTTCGAATTATAAATCGATCGGACAAAAAGAACAATATATTTTCCATAATAAATGCACCAATAACCAACATCGTCTTTAGGTTTTAACTTAAAAATTATATAAGTTATTTTGTCTTCAGTAACAAGCGTGCATTTAGTTGAACAATCTTCTTTGATGCATGATGATTAGAAAATAGTAATGACCTTCAATCAAGATGTATTTCTCCTTGTAGGAATATTAGAATCATTATCACACCCTCAAAATGTACAGCGTTTATACAATAGAATTCAACTTTTATCAAGACGAGGCTAACCAAGGTAATTATTTACAGATGGAAGTCTATTCTTGGGCTTCCTCTTACCTGCGGTCCATTCTTGGGATTTCAGTATAAAATATGAGTGTCGTCAGCTGTCCACGCTTTCAAAATATTTGGTAGTCGGAAAAAAACAAGTTAGGTTCACTGTGCATTTTTACCTTTTATCTACCAGTTTAATCTTCATATAGAAGGTACTCATTTTATTTTAGGCGTCCCTGTCCGCATAAGAACAAATTTGATCTTTATATAAATAAAGGTACTAGGAGTGCACTATAAACGCTCCTTCAGTGATATAAGGTAAATAATCTAATCAGACTACCTTTTAACACATTACGTTCTTTTCAAGTGAGGTCATATAACGCCTCAACCGCCGTAAAACTTGTTAAATCAACAGAAGTTGCCTTATGGTAAAACGTTTAAAATCGCTTTTACATTCCCTTGTCGGCGACTTTTGATAGAGAGAACTAAAGCTTTTGAGACACGAGCTCTCAAAATGTAAATTTAGAAAATTTAACGCTGATACGTAGGTAAAGAGATGAAAACAACACAACAGAGTATCGAGATTAGAATGAATATAAAAATTAGGACGACAACCATCAGTCATTAGAATGAATGGATCAGTGAAAGAGTACTTTCCTTTTCATTAATATATGCATTTCCACTTTAACAAGTGACAACAGCTAGCTAAAATGAGAAACTAATGCAGAGTTAAGTGCAAGAAAGATAAGTTATTGTGGATTGGTTTAGGGTTTCTGGAAAAAATGAAGCTGGGAATGTTTGGAAAGGGAGCTGATTGCTGGATTTACATGATTTTTCTTAGTAAAAGCGAATAAAAGTATTTCATAAGTACACTTGAGAGGGCAGATGGGAGCTGAGAAGATGAATTTCATAGTAAGAAGTTATTGTGTTAATAATTTAGTTAAGGTGAAAATAAATGTAGACGTAAGTTTGATCTTGAGAGAATGAACAAAAAAAGTACCCATAAGCATAATTAGGGCAAGTGAGTTTGATCAGATGGAAGTGAAGAGAACATAAAAAAAAAAAACTAAAAAAATCGGCTGGAGTTAAAGACAATGAAGGTGATGGAGTATATGAATTGTGTTTAGATTTCATGGTGAGATTACATGCTAAGCAGAAAGCGTTGGTTTTCCAGGAGAGTGGGAGCAGCAAATAGAAATAAAGAAATGAAAATTTTTATGAAATAAAAACTGAGATGGGTGGGAAAAATATTAGTTCCACTCTATACAGGCAAAGGTGATGGTAGCTACTGTATTTTGGGGAAGAGGGCATATCCCATCTCTTAGTATATACTTTATACCATGGAAGACGTGTGGTAGGATTTTAGGTGAGCATATAAAACACGTGACAAAAGAACTGACACTGTAAGAACAGTACTGATTTAGATACGAGAGAGCCTGTGAGAATGAAGTGCTTACCATGAAAAATCTAGATAAGAAATAAATGGGAAATATAATACGAGATATAATCCGAGACCTAAAACAAGCTGATGAAGCAATTGGTGAGAATGGCTAAAGGTTTTTATACTGAAGGTGGATTATGTGTTGGTGTGAAAGATGGTCTGAGATGAGAGTACGTAGACTTTCCTTTGATTTCCAATATATTAACCATCATGAATGAGATACGTTGCGAGATAGTAAAATGAGCCATGAATGGAGTGTGGAATGGTGATGGTTATAAATGATGCAGTGCTGATTAGGGATATCGAAGAATAACTACAAATCTAGTGAAACAGTTCAAAATATAAAAAAAAAAAACATAAAGTAAGGTTAAATGGAAAATGGAAATCCGGAAGAGCAATGAATGTTAATATGAATGGTAGCAGTATAGCAGTAAATGCGTCTGGCTATTTGAGAGTAAATATAACGGGTGATGGTAGGAAGAGAGACAACAAGGTCACTAAATAGGTGAAAAAAGAGGGCGAGGAGGAGATTTTGAGTGTCCATGAAGGCGAAGGCAGCAATGCATGAAGGGACTGTTGCGCTGATTCTTCCCTATGGAGGAGAAATATGGAAGCTCAATGTGAATGAAAGAAATCTATTGAAGTTCTTGGGATGGTCTGTTAATGTAGAATAGGTTACATAAGACACATTACTGAGAGGGTGGGAAATACTGAAATATGAAGAGAAATAAAAAAAAAAAGAAAAGTTCACCTAAAAACCTGATAACAGTGTTTTAAGATGGTTTGCTTAAATGTAAAGACTGGACACAAAAACTAAATTTGGGAAATATTCGGAGTAACTAGAAGAGAACCTACAATGATGGATAGATGGCATGATCACCTTTCAGAAAAATAAATTTCTATAATCTCACAGTCCGACACTAACATTTATATATTAATCATACAACTGCTCCAGTTCAAATTATCTCTTTATCTTATTTGAAGGCCGACCTTACAACTGGTCGGATGTCGTTTTAAAATCCATTTACAATGCATGAAAGATGACTATATGGCTATAGTTAGAGGAAAATAGAGTACTGCAAATCTAACCCCGAATGGAACGATAGATAAGACAAGGAAATAGGAAGGAATCGAGAGCTGTAAACCTGAGAGTCGGCTGCTCAACAAGCAGAAACATGTCATTTAGACCTAAACAATCTATTGCAGTATTATTATTATTATTATTATTATTATTATTATTATTATTATTATTATTATTATTATTATTATTATTATTATTATTATTATTATTATTATTCAGAACATGATACCTATTAATATGGAAAACTCCACAGAGGCCACTGACTTGAAATTCAAGTTTCCAAAGAACATGGTGTTCGTTTGTAATATGTAACAGAAGGTAACAGGTAATACGAAAGACTGGGCCATCATTGATAACTGAGGAATAAGGATAAGGAATACAGTGATAGCACTCAAACAAGTCAATATACAGTTTCCCGTAGCGGGATAATACAGTCCCTGCACCTCACATGGTGCGCTGTAGGCGTTGCTCAATGGTGTTTGCATCGACCATTCGACCCATGGCTGTATTCACCATGTTAGCCTTTCACTTTACCTCCCTTTCCGTTTCCTTTCTTCAGTCCTCCTGCTCAACACCTGTAACTGTTACTTCTTAATATAACGGTGAATTTTCTCTCTCGGTTCCTCTCTTTTCGCTGTCTTGAGCGCTGCGTGACAGCAAGTACCCCAGTGCTTGGCTTACCACCTTAAATGCCATGAGTCAATAAAGAAAAAAATATGCATCATTCTTCCTAGGTATTGGAATCATTACATATTTTTCTGATGAAACCCTTTTAGCAGGTAGGACACGATGACACGAGAAATTATATTTGGTATCGGATTTTAAAGATAGTAAAAAGTTCTTATAATACGAATTTTACTTACTTTTATTTCATACTAGCTGACCAACCTGGCGTTACCCGGCAATACTCTGAATGACAGTTAACACCCCACACCAAATCTAAATGCAACCCCCAATAAACCTAAATACCCCCTAAATCAAAATACAACTGCCACTAAAACTAAACACACCCCACTAAACCTAAACACACCCCCAACTTAACCTAAACACAACCTCCACTTAACTGAAACATCCCCATTAAACTTAAGCATACCCCCACTTAACCAAAACACACCCCCACTAAACCTAAACACACTCCCACTAAACCAAAACACACACCCTATAAACCTAAACACACCATCCACTTAACCTAAACACCCCTCCCACCAAACCTAAACACACGCCCCACTAAACACAGATACAACCCCACTAAACCTTAACACAGCCCCAGCTAAACCTAAACACACCCCCAGTAAGCCTAAGCACCCCCTGAATGGAAACTTACCCCACTAAACCTAAACTCATCCCCCACTAAACCTACTCACACCCCCACTAAACCGAATCACACCCTCATTAAACCTAAACACATCCACCACTAAACCTAAACACCACTCCCACCAAACTTAAACACATCCTCCACTGAACATAAGCAGTCCTCCCATTCAACCTAAATGAACCCTCCACGAAGCCAAAACAAACCCCCCCCCCCCAACACTAAACCTAAACACACACCACCCACAAAACCTAAACGCACCTCTCACTAAAACTAAATGTACCCCAACTATACCTAAACTCACCCCCCACCCTCACTAAACCTAAATACATCCCTCACTAAACCTATATGCACCAGCGCTAAACCTAAACACACGACCCCTATTAAAGCTAAATACATCCCCCATCAAATCTAAACACCTCCCTACTAAATCTAAACATCCCCTAAATCAAAGCACACCCCCACTAAACCTTAACACACCCCTACTAAACCTGAACACATCCCCACACTAAACCTAAATGCACCCCCACTAAACCAGAACGCAACCCACTAAACCTAAACATACCTTCACTAAACTTAAATACCCCTCCCACCAAACTTAAAAACGCCCCTACTAAATGTAAACACACACCACCCATTAAACCTAAATGCACCTCCACTAAACCTTAACAAAACCCCAACTAAATCTAAACACCCCCTAAATCGAAAGACACCCAACTAAACGTAAACACATCCCCCACTAAACCTAAACGCACCCCCACTAAATTAAAACACAACCCCAGTAAACCTAAACACACCCAACACTAAACCTAAACTCCCCTCCCACCAAAAATAAACACATCCTCCACTAAACATAAACACTCCTCCCAGTAAACCTAAATGCACCTTCCACTAAACCTAAACACACCCTTCACTAAACCTAAATGCACCCTCACTGTACCTAAACTTACTCCCACTGCACCTAAACACACACACCCCACTGCACCTAAACACACCTCTCACAAAACCTAAATGCACCCCAATTAAATCTAAACACACGCCCCCTGGGTTTACCTTTAGGTAAGCACACCCCCAGCATATCTAAACACACCCCCTCACTAAACCTAAACACAGCCCCCTACTAAACCTAAACACACCCCCTGCTAAACCTAAACACATCCCCACTAAACCTAAACACAAACTTAATACAGAATTAATGATCACAGGAAATGAAAGCAATTTCACTAATACAGTATATAATTATGGTCTAGAGTACATGAAATGAGGTATGATAAACCCGTAGAGTTTATTTACCACGTAAATTACAAAGGTAAGGGGGATGGGGGAAGAAGAAGGGGAAGGGGGTACAGCTTCGGAACCTATCCCATTATCTAAGTTGGGTCAAATGATGGCTACGTGCCAAATTTTGTGTAGATCAGTCAAGCAGTCCGGATTTCTATAGCGCACAAACATACTATACAAACAAATATACAAACATTCACTTTTATGTATGAGAAGATTAAGGGCTTTAAGAAGTTCAACTTCATTCAGGTAAATAACCTTACCAAAAGAAAAGCTTCATTGTAATCCAAAGAGTACGATGATAAAGTTCTGTCATTTGCCATGTGTTGATTGTGGCAAATACTCTCCATATTTCAAGTTATGTGCTTTTGGAATTTCACTAAGAAATCTCCCAAATGTGAGCATGAAAATAATGACTAAACTTTCTAGTACAACATGTGCCATGGATGAAAAATTAGAAAAATGCATACACACAATTGATCGGTTGATTTGCTTTAATGCATATTTCTGAAAAAAAAAAAAAATAATGTTCCCAGTTATTAAATACGAAAGGCTTACGACTAAAAGGCCACACATTTCCGTTTCTATCATTACAAATTCCATTATCGGACAAGCTATAGAAGTCATTAGAATTGTTACTGGTAGTAACACTGCAAATACAGTCAGTGGAATCAACTGATATTTTAATGAACATTCTGAAAGTAAATGAAACAGGTAACAAAACGCCGTTCTCCAAAGACATTTATCACTGAACAATTACACTGATAGAATACGGAATTCTGTCACGAAGTAACTCAATAAATATTCCCGTAAGAAGGAATAGTTGTCCAGTTCAGTAATTATAAATAACATTGAAAGTATTATGACAGTTGGTTTGTTTGCATAATGAAACAGGAACTTCTTGCGTTTCATGACCTGCCTTGTGGAAACAACGTACTGTAAGTTGCAGTGAAGCTCATTTATCTGTCTATCTACTACATAAAGCAATTATTTTTTCCCTCTCTTCATAATATTAGCAGTTGCTTTATGGTTACTTCTCTTCGTCTTATCTTTATTCATCTCTGATCCCTATTAGCAGTAAAACAGGCTTCACTAATGATTAGATTCTGCTCTTTTGCTAAAATTTCTCCTTTCTTTCTTTTCTCTTCCACTTACCTTTGTGCACTCTTTGAAGCATTACTCTTTCTTTGCCATGATCAATAAGATACGCGATACTATGTTTCTTAGTCTTCTCATATATGATAAACACGCAAGTGGAGGCATAGACATATGAACACGCAGGCAAATTATAGTATTAAATTAGAAATTTGAAACGAAGAATAACCAGTATTTATCCAGTTACTATATCCGGGACGAGAAAGATGAGAAAGAAAGTCGGGGTGGTGAGACCAGAGAGGTCATCGTGAACAGTCAATTTATTCTTTATTTTACCTGATCAAAGGGAACCGCAGACACAGACAAGTTGGGGGCGTTTACTTTACGCGGTATAACCACGTCAGTCACCACCCAAACCAGCCTTTGAACACCCGATGGCCCATCAATAATGGTCTTTAGTATGGCCGATGTCTTAGGCCATAACTTCAGTTGCAGCTGTGGTCTCCAGATTGGCTGTTTTCCTTCATAGCAACATTTCTAGGCCTCCTCAGCTGAGGTTTTCTCATTAATCATTTGGGTTATCTTATTAAAATAAGAATTATTATAATAATAATAATCATGTTTATGAATAATATTAAAACAGCAATTTCTGTACTACTATATTAAAACCGAGGAATTACAAATGTTTTTCAGCTGATATACTAACGGATATGTAATAAACATTGCATCAATAGTGTAAAAATAGTGTTACAAACGCTGGATGGAATTACTGTTTATCTGAAAATAATATCAAATAGATATAGAGAACTAAAACAGGAGGAAATGCTGAACAAACAGCACAGGATTCAACAAAATGCAACATAAATAAGTTACTTCATTTTCGACATGTGACTCTCTACTAATTTCAATAAGTTTAACATGGGCGTGTAACTGATTGTATCCTCTAATGTTTAATATATATAAAAGGAAATTACTTTGTGAAAGTTTTTCATACATTTGATGTACCATTCCTGAAACTCTACGTTTCCTAAAACATTTTAAAATTAATCTTAGCTTATCATGTGCTGTGAGATTGCCATCCCATTAAGTAATCGTACTTGATAACAAGTTTTTGACGTGAGTTGATTCAGCTAGTTTTGGAGACCATTCCAGATATCAATATTACGTGGATGACCTTCGAGTCTGCCTTAAGATGGCAAAATTATGAAATGCGGAGTTTTTTGTATTAGATATTTATTCTTAGATTTCAATAATTCAAACGTCTAAATTATTTAAAGATATTTTCTATGGGTAGAATATGATCAAAGACAAACATCAGTAGACAATTTAATATTATAAAAAGATCAAAATTCAAAAACAGCAGTCAAGTTTAGAAGATCCATCCCATTGTTCACAACCGAATAAAAAAAAGGAATTGTCAGAAAGAGTAATTTGGGAAAGCAGAATGAAAATAGTGGATCAAAATTAGTTTGTAGAGCAAATTTACGGAGATGAATATGATAGTTTCACAAAGTTTCTATCTCTTGTTTTTACCAATGCTGAAATATTTTTCTTCTCTGCATATAGCTACAGCCTCTGCGGATCTCTGTCTCATTGCTGGAGCTGATTTAATGCTTCCTAGAAATAATCATAATTCAGACCATCGTTGGAAAAAAGCTGTTTGTCCAGCTTCATTAAGATAAATTTCACTAGAGAGCATTCTCACATTTAGCACCTGAACCAGTGTTACTCGTGGCTGTTATTACTGGTATTTGTTGAGGTGCTGTAATGACACACTGTTGAGTACTCAAGGTCTTATATTTCCGGTACTTTTGCACTTTTCCCAGTAGTGTTTGACTGTTCATTCTCATGAGCTTAGGAGAGACTAAAAAGTTAAATTGCATCGTAATCTTGACTTTTAAGTTTTCTGTAAAAGGAAATGATTGTGCTGGCTTTGTCTGTCCGTCCGTACGCCCTCAGATCTTAAAAACTGCTATGGCTAGAGGGCTGCAAATTGGTATGTTAATCATCTACCCTCCAATCATTTAATGTACCAAATTGCAGCCCTCTAGTTTCAGTAGATTTTATTTTATTTAAGGTTAAAGTTAACCATAATCGGACCGTGGCTGAGTTTCATGGGCCACGGCTAAGAGTTTTATGGGCCGTGGGCGAGGCTACTGTATCCTTCCTTAATACCTTTCCCATTTGGCCACTCCAATTTTTGGAAGGTTGCTTAGCAAGTTAGTAGCCTTTTGGGTAACCAAACCAATGTGTAAGTCGTTTTCCATGTTTTTTAACGCTTCTAGGTGAAGAAAAGCCAATTATATTCAAACACAAAACACTATTCCTGCTGAATAATTATAGCAATAATAATCATCATCGGGCGCGCAAGAGAATCAATTCACAATAGTAGCTTATTCTCTGATTTTGAGAATTCTCTGATACTTAGCATTTCATTGTTTAGGCATCAATGAATTTGAATGGTTGTATTCTCATTTCTATAGTATTAAAGCTAGATATTCGAAATGTAGCTATTTTTTATAACATTTCCAAAATTATTTTCTGAGATTTTTTTTACAAACACCATTAGGAAGAATGAGATAATTTAGTACATAAATATTTAATATTTCTCTCGATCGACCGATCGACCCTTTTGTAACTAAAAGTTAAGGAAAACTAGTTCTTAGCTTCCGGCAAATTCTTTTAAACTTGGAAATTCAAGAAGTTTCGACTGTGGAAAGATACTCCGGAAGCCCCAAGGGACATTTATCCGCTCAACTGATTCCAATGCTTTTATTTCTTGCTGGTAGATATTCTTCAAAACTAAAGTTTTTCATTGTGTACTTTTAATACTACACCCTGAGCCCTTGAAAATATAACCCTTACCATCGTCATAACATCTATTTTGAGAGGGCTTTCTCTTATTTGTTGTTGGTTTCTTCAAAAATATGCTATACAGCGAAGTGAACTTTATTTGCTACAGTATTCGTTATCATGAAGCATTATTCTTCAGATTAATTCTGTTTCCATCATGACCTAACAGTGTTTTTATATTTCTTTTAAATGTACATATGACGCTCATCTATAATACAGCTACAACTTAAATTTGAGTTTCCTCAGTGTATATATATATATATATATATATATATATATATATATATATATATATATATATATATATATATATATATATATATATATATATATATATATATATATTTATTTATTTTAATATATATATATATATATATATATATATATATATATATATATATATATATATATATATATATATATATATATATATATATATATGCACATATACATACATACATACATATATATATATATATATATATATATATATATATATATATATATATATATATATATATATATATATATATATATATATATATATATATATATATATATATATATATATATGTATATATATATATACACATATATATTAACTTTATCACATACACAATTGTTCTGTGCATTAGTAGAATTACTAAGAGGACCTCATTCAAACTGGATGGTATCTAATGGAGTATTTATTCAGAAAAAGTTACAAGCTTTCCTGGTTGTCCAAGAAAGCTTGTAACTTTTTCTGAATAAATACTCCATTAGATACCATCCAGTTTGAATAAGGTCTTTTTAGTAATATACATATATATATATATATATATATATATATATATATATATATATATATATATATATATATATATATATATATATATATATATATATATATACATACATACATACATACATACATACATACATACATACATACATACATACATACATACATATGTGTGTGAATGTGTGTGTGAGAACATTTTAACTGTTGTGGCATAGATAAATTCAATGTGTGTGATAATTTTTAATCAAGATAATTGACAGTAAGTCAGCCAGTTTCTCCTAACGCCACTTGCTATTCACACACATTAAGAAAACGGAGTCTTTTCTAATGTGTGAGCAGTCCGTACAAGAGCATCAGGAAATTTGACTTTCGGCGGCTTTTTGAATGGCATACTGTAACGCAAAAATTTCATTATTTTCCAAAAAACAGACCCCGAAAAGCACCCATCCATAATACGAAATTTCAGAAAAACAAAGTATCACGGCTGTATCCTTTACCGTTATTGCTCTACAGATACGTTAGGTCCCCAACCCTCCCACCCCATACCACATCCACTGAACGCCAAAAATCGATATCTGGATCCCCTGAACGGTTGAACGGATTTCGATTAAATTTGGCACGGTTAGAGACCATAGTGGGAATCTCTAATGCCAAAATTTCATCCGATTGGTTGAATATTTTCAGAGATATAAGGGGCCAAAGTCGGGGTTTTGGTCGGGGTGGCTGGGCTTTGTTAACCGCCAACATCGAAATCTACTTATTGGTAATCCTGTTTGTTCTATCCTTCAGTTCATTCTGGAACATATGTTTTATTACAGGGGCAAAAGAAAATAATCCTTGGCTTACATTAAAATTATTCTGCCAAGTCAACTGAATCAAAAGAGATTCTAACAACTTCCTGGAAATAGTTTCGTTACAACATGACAATATTTGGCTTTGCGTCCATTGTATTCTCTGAGACTTTTCACTTAAATGTAAAAATAGAGCAGTATTAGTCTGATCTGTTCTTACTGAGTATTTGAGTTGTTTTATTCTGGTGTTCAATTCTTTACTGGTCTGGCCTAATAGAAAGATGATTGTTTACCGTTTTTGGACATTTATATTAAAGGTGAACATTTTAATTGTAAATTTATTATCTATAGGAAAAAAAAAATAACTTGACATATGTACATTATTATTCAGGACATCATATAAATATCTAAATGTCAGTGGATCTATGCTATGCAACCCATATTACAGATATTTGTAACAATAAAGCTACTGAGGCCTTTCATGGAAAATCAGAAGGAAAAAAACAAAGGGCGTTTGAGGACCAACGCCCTTTGTTTGCCACATTTTATTGGATTTGAAGCTGTACAACTTTTTTTTAATCGTTTATTACTAATGTATCATTCACATATAATAATATAAAAAAAAATTTATAAAAAATAGCAGTATTTTATTCAAAATTCTATGTATGGATTGTGACTTATTTGACTTAGGTCAGACCAGTAAAGAATTGAACACCAGAACAAAACAACACAAATACTCAGTAAGAATAGGTCAGACTAATAACGCTCTATTTTTACATTTAAGTGAAAAGTCCCAGAGAATACAATGGACGCAAAGCCAAATATTGTCATGTTGTAACGAAACAATTTCCAGGAAGTTGTTAGAATCTGTTTTGATTCAGTTGACTTGGCAAAATAATAATTATTCTAATGAAAGTCAAGGATTATTTTCTTTTGAACCTATAATAAAACATATGTTCCAGAAGGAATTGAAAAATAGAAAGATTAGGATTACCAATAAGTAGATTTCGATGTTGATCTGTTGACCGTTCTGTACCTCCCAACCTTTTTGTATTCCCTTAGGACTTATACGCACCATATATATGAGTCCTTGTCTCTATAGATCTTCAGCTACTGTGACCATATCTTGTTAATAAGGCGAAAGTACTCCAGCATCTCCAGTGTTTCGATTTTCCTTCGTGGCTATAACTTTGTTTATATATATACAGTATGTATATATATATATATATATATATATATATATATATATATATATATATATATATATATATATATATATATATATATATATATATATATATATATATATATATATATATATATATATATATATATATATATATATATATATATATATATATATATATATATATATCACATTTATAGAAGCATCTTGTCTTAGGAGATCTGACCTTCAGAGAACTCATCACTTATATCATCCTATTAAGGATATCCATTCGTGTATCTTGATTCATTCCAATTGGCACGCCTCTATACTCATTTCCTGAATTCATGGTGTCAAACCAGTCATTGATAAGTGAAATGAAATCATTTATATGTAACAGCCCAAGATAATACCACGTACTGTGCTGTGTTACTATACAACCCATATGAAGGTGACTGAGCTGTGCCAGACAGTGCCGCGTCAATATCTTGACTCAGATGACTTTTGCTTTGGCCATAATCATCGATAATCTCTTATCTGGAGGACCTGTATGAGTGGGTCCTGTTATAAATAAACGCAAGAACTACTTAGCGACATAGATATGAATGAAAAACAACTCCTCAATGACTTCATTAATCGTTTTCATTATAAATATATTAGGATAATAGCTCAAGACAGAAAGAGGATAAGATTTAGGAAAATGACAGTCCATAAACCTAAAACTTCAGTATTTTTACGGCGACTAAAAAGTCATCACGCTAATAACCTGCTTTGATGCATAAAGTCTCGAAATGGCCAGCTAGTGTCCTTTTTCATTTTGAGGTTTTTCCCCCTTCTCATGTCAGATGTTCAGATCTTTGCACAAAATTCAAAAGAAGAAATATTTACCTTCACTATGCAAAATTATTAAGTCTAGATGTGGATTTATTGTTTACTAAGGAGCCCATATAAGACGTATTGGTATGTTTATCCACAAGAATTGGCACATTATGCAGACCATGTCCGTTTGGTCTAGAAAACTTAAAACTAGCAAACTATGCGATTCTAATATGTTTTGAGTTCAGTGAGTTTTCTTTATAAGCGAAAGTGTAGTTGTAACATAAGCAGTCCACTTAGCCCTGTTGTAGTAAACTATATGTAGAGTATTATTAATCGATAATGATAAAACCCATTAAACGTAACAGTGTAGTGTAGATAATGTGTGTATTTATCATTCTGACGTTTTATTTGGCATTTCGAGTTTTACAGTTCAATCAAAGCAAATATGAATACAATCTTTATCAAGTTAAAACGTTTATCTAAGTTTGGAGTTAAATTAGAATGGAGAAAGGGTCACAGGGTCACAGAATTCCAAGGATGTATTAATATTTAGAAATATCCCAAACGGGTTCACATTATACAGAAAACCAACATTCCCTGTATTTTACATTCATTCCTTGCGCCCGAAGGATTTGTTCCCCCAAATATCATGACACAGAATTTTACTCAACTCATGAGCAACTGTCAATTTAAGTACTTCCTTAAAATGGCGGCTTATCCTTTCGACCATCCGATGAGTATCAAAAGGAACATTAACAATGGATAAAAATTCCATGCATACATAGTATCAGGAAGACCAGAGAAACTTTTGAAAAGATGATTCTTTAGAAATTCCATAAAGATATAGACGTTTACATGATACCTTTTAAGTAATGCAATAAGTCTTATACTAGTTTTATTAATAGAAGGTTTTCCAAAGAAAAACCGACCAACGACCAGTAAGAGATACACATCAAAATAAAAAATGTTTAATCATAGAGGTTGCACAAACATAATATACACTAGGCTGCATCATTTTTTTTTTATAGAGGTACGTGTCGTTTCATTGGTCAGATACTCGAAGCTGTTTTCATTTAATGGACAAACAACAAGTATTTTTCAAAAAGTTCATGGAAACTAGATTAGATGGACAGTATCTTAGCAGATCACATTTCAAAGAAAACAGTTCAATAACCTTTTGTGTTATTCGGAATATAACAAACTATAAATCATCCTGTGTACTAACAAAACCATTATTGTTCATGAAGGGGCGGTTTAATTACCATGAATACCATAAATATTTTCTTTCTAGTGTATGCTATTCCCAAGGTAAACAAGGTAAAGTTTATCTAAGAGTAAAGGTATTTGTTGCTCAGTGCTTGTGGATACATTCAAATGGATATATATATATATATATATATATATATATATATATATATATATATATATATATATATATATATATATATATATATATATATATATATATATATATATATATATATATATATATATATATATATATATATATATATATATTATATATTATATATATATATATATATATATATATATATATATATATATATATATATATATATGTATATGTATATATATATATATATATATATATATATATATATATATATATATATATATATATATATATATATATATATATATATATATATATATATATATATATATATATATATATATATATATATATATATATATATATATATATATATATATATATATATATATATATATATATATATATATATGTATAAATGTATTTATGTAGGCCTATGTATGTATGCATGTATATATATATATATATATATATATATATATATATATATATATATATATATATATATATATATATATATATATATATATATATATATATATATATATATGTGTGTGTGTGTGTGTGTGTGTGTGTGTGTGTGTGTGTGTGTGTGTAAAGGAATATGTAGACCACAGCTTGTGGAAACTTTTTAATTGCGACTAGTTTCGAGGCTGTAACATACCCCATCATCAAGCTATCTAAAAAAATTTATATAATTTCTTAAAAAAATATTATCACTAACATACAGGTAACAGAATAAAATGGAATACATCTGAACTAAATATCGAACATTAAAATAGAACGATTTTGCTTAATCTATAAAAGCAACAGCCAAGAGAGAAATAAATGCTTGTTTGTTAAATGGCCTGTTTGTTCAGATTGGTCGGCATAAGTGTTCAAAGGCATGGACCTGAAACTGGCATTTCCATTTTCCAATATAAGTTGCATTACAACAACTGCGTGCATACTCTTGACTACAGATGACTGTGGGTCTTTGGGCACAATGACTTGGAACTTGAATAACTTTTACATTACATTTTTTGGTCTGAATAGAACTCTGAGACTGACTTGAGATTAGAATTCCAGTAGTAATTACGATAATCGTTTCTTAAGGAAAAACTTTTACAGATGTACGGCAATGCAATATAAATAGTAGCTTTTTTTACTGTCACTTTCGAAGGACATGGACTTATTAATTTTTCAAGTTGTTTACCAATATACGTGTCAGTAATTTAGCACTGAATCCAATAAGAAACATAATATCTTTGGTGTAAGAAAATTCATAATATAAATTAAAATGATCGGAACAAATCTGAAATACCCTCGTCACAACTTTTAATAAGTTCCTCTTAAAATCATTTGGTTTAAAGATGAAAATTTGGTTGCGAGGTCGATAAACCTGTCTGAAACTCTGCAACATTACGATTCGCGTGAACATCTAGAAAGGATAGCTTTCCATTAGTCTCTGTTTCTGATGTAACTGTGATATTTTCATGCTTACGGCTTAATTCCTCTAGAAACAAAGGAATGTGAGAAGTAGATCTAAAAAATAAAGAGGTGTCACCTATGCAGCGTCCATATTGAAGTGGACTGAAAGAAGCAGGACATTCCTCTGACCATCTCACCCCATGATATGCAAGAACGGCATTAGCTAACGTTGGGCCCGGTGGATTGCCCACTGCAACTCCATCCTTTTGCATATAAACCTTTTCACTGAAGATGAAGAAACAACCGGTTGTTGCTAGAGATAATAGTTTATGAAGCTACGCTTTTCTTAGATTTAGAATTTTATTAGAATCACAATATAAGGTACTGATGCATATATCAACTGTTTCAACTAGTGGTATATTTGTGAACAGCAAGTTCACATCAAAGCTTGTCGTAATAAAAGTATACACAATTTTTATTACCTATCTCTCAAACAAAGGCAAACGTACCTTTTACAGTATACATCAGTGGTTATAGGAGCAAGAATAAGCACAAGGAACTTGGAAAGTTTGTAGCTGAAGGTACCGAAAACTGATATAATAGGTCGTAAGGGACGCCCACGTTTGTGTACCATTGGCAAACCATACAATATTTATGGTCAGGAGCCAGTTGTAAAAAGATCTAAATAAACACCATCATCAATGGAATTTTCTGATTTCAGTTTTCTTAAGAATCCGTTAATTTTTGCCTCCTTGTTCAAAATGGTTAGGAGGACACCATCTCGAATTCGTTCCAATTTGGTATGGCCATTCAAAACATCATTCGCTTTACAAATAAAGTCAGTTTTGTCAAGAACAACACCATTACCGTTGTCGGTTTAGTAATGACTATGGATTTGGCTTTGGTTAAGTGTATTATAGCGTCGTGCGCTTCTCTGGATTCGTTATGTACTAAATTGTCTTTGTTACCATTGTAGTGTGCCACGTGGCCCCACACCGTCATCTCACCTGGCTCGCTAATCTCCTCACAACAACATCGCGGACACAAGAAACACAGCATACGTCACGCATCTTTTGTATATATATCTCCATTCATATTATTGTCATGTTAAATGTGTCTTTATTACCATATACATTTCAATGTCAGATTTCTGCCATATGTACCATAGCTTCAGTCATGCCTTGAATATCAGTTTATTTGTATATATTCATCTGTCAACAAACACAAATAATTTTGTGGTGACCTGTTTTCGTTCGCCTAGTGTCGGACGCTACATTTCCGCTCGCAAGAGTCATTGACCTGTTTGTTTGTTGTCTGAATCAATTAGTAAGTATGCAGACGCTGACTCTTACTCACGCCTTCTCTACACCATGAAAGGAAGATAATGAAAATGTTCAAACGAATTCTTGAAATAACCAATAGCCTATATCATGTTTGCCATAAATATCATATTTCAAAATATTTTTGAAAAACATTTTGAATGTACAAAATTGATCGATAAAATCAGGTCTACTGTAAGACAAAACAAACGTCAGACGTTTACTCAACACTTTCTTTGCTATTTCAGACAAAACTTTCCTAGAGTAGGCTAATTAAACAAAATCTTATCATGCAGAATACTATCGTCACTCACAAAACCCAATTCGCGTAACTTCATTTTGTTGTGCAGAGCTCACTCTAGATCAGGGGTGTTAAACTCATTTTGGTTCAGGGGCCACATACAAACCATCTGATCTCTAGTGGGCCGGACCAGTAAAATAATTGCAAAATAACCTTTGTTATCTCCAAATATATAGCTTTTTTTTCAGTAGGCTACTATGCTTTATCACTCAGCCTACAATGGATCTATATTAGCTTATTGCACATATATTCACAGAGAAGCCAATGGAAATAAAATATTTTCAATTTCTATAAAAAAAATTTTTTTGAATGGATATCTTTTTACATCTGACCATCTGAGGTTAACTCACCACACTAATCTCAAGAGGGAGCTATGAAGAAAGTTAGCATCCTGCCTTAAAAATGTAAATGTGCACATTTATGAAAAATAAAATACAATTAACAAACATAAAAGTTATAGTAGTGCAAGAACAATAAGATTAGACTACATCAGATCAAACAGTTTTGTAGGCTAGGCCTACTGAAGGTGAGAGTGAAACCAGAGTAATCTTATTTTCAAAGAACTGTATTTTTCATACTCCAAACATTTGTGAATATTAGTAATTAGGCCCAGGCCTCCATGCTAATTAACATCCCATCCCACTCTCTCTCACCAAAATCTATCGGCTGCTACTAGCTCCTGACACTTGGCATCTTTTAGCATTCACAAATACATCAATATCAGGTTTTAAATCCTGAGTAGCAACAAATTTCACAATGTCATTCAAGTGTCCATTTGTTAACCTTGAGCGGTGCTTTGTTTTTATTGAGGTTCATTACAGAGAACGCCTGTTCACACAGATAGGTAGTCCCAAACATGGATAAAATCTTTGCAGCCAGGGATGTTAATTTAGGGTACCCTGGCAAGAGATATTGATAAAACGTATCCAAGCCCACTGACGCAAATTTCTTCTTCATATTGGAATGACATTGCAAGTCAATTACCTCGAGTTGGATATCAGCAGGCATATCAGAAGCCTTGACTGTAAATGGCGAGCGAAAAAATGCAAATTCATTTTCAAGTTCACTAAAGATCTGAAACCTCCGCTCAAACTCTTGCAACAATCCTGTTATTTTGTCTTTGTATTGATCCAAATCAGCATTAAGACCAGTCACATGCATAGCTGTGAGACATGGAAAATGAGAGGTGTCACCGTTAGACAGCTGTGTCTCCCAAAGTGACAGTTTCAACTTGAATGATCGTATGTTTTCATAATACTGAGTGGCAACTTTTTTGCGGCCCTGCAACATTTTGTTAAGATTATTGAGATGCTGTGTAATATCCACCATAAAGGCAAGATCCTGCACCCATTCTAGGCATTCAAGTTCCTTTACTCTACTGGGTTGCCCGTTTTCTCCATGAACTGTCCAATTTCCTCCCTTAATTCAAAGAAGCGCTTGAGTACGGCACCTCGGCTTAACCACCGTACTTCAGTGTGGTATGGTAGGCCAGCTGGAATGTCGTTATCACTGAGAAAACAGTCAAACTGATGGTGATTCAAACCTCGTGCTCTAATGAAATTTACAGTTTGCACAACCACACTCATAACATGATCCATTTTTAGTGTTTTGCAGCACAATGCTTCCTGATGCAAAATACAATGAAATGTCCAAAAGTCTTGTCCTCCATTCGTGGCCTGCACTTTCTCTCTGAACTTTGTTGCAACACCTGCCTTTCTCCCAACCATTGATGGGGCGCCATCTGTAGCCAAGCTGACAGCACGGGACCAGTCCACTCCGGCCTTATCCAGCACTCTAATGAGAGAGCTGAAGATGTCATTTGCTGTTGTAGTGTCCTTCATAGGCACCAACTCAAGGAACTCCTCAGTGATGGTCAAAGTCTCATCAACACCACGAATAAATATGGCCAGTTGAGCAACATCTGCAACATCGGTGCTCTCATCAATTGTAACTGAAAATGCAATAAATGACTTGATTTTGTCATTCATTTGCCGGCCCAAGTCTCCTGAGAGATCTTCAACCCTATCTGCAACAGTGTTCCTTGATAGACTAATGTTGGCAAAGGCAGGTCTCTTTTCAGGGCACACAACTTCTGCAGCCTTCAGCATGCATGTTTTCACGAACTCACCATCAGAAAATGGCTTGGATGCTTGCACCGACTCGTTAGCAATAAGGTAGCTAGCTTTCACTGCTGCATCACTGACCTCACGGCTGCGAGTAAATGCAGACTGCTGTTTCTTCAGACCAGTTAATAATTCGTTTATCTTCTCTTTTCTTAGTTGTCCTTGCAAATGGTGATATTTTTCTTCATGATGAGTCTCATAGTGGCGCCGAATATTATATTCTTTGAGCACTGAAACTTGTTGATTACATACCAAACACACTGGTTTTGTATTCACTTCTGTGAATAAATAATACTGAGTCCAATTTTCCTGGAAAACTCTGCACTCTGTGTCCACTTTTCTTCTTTTTGACAAAGACATTTTGGTAATGGGGGGTGTCAGTCGAATTTCTCGGACCATGCAAGATAAGATGCTTGCGTGAAAGAAGTGACTACCAGACTGCCCAAGTTATGTGGAGCAGCAGCAGCAGCAGTAACAGCTCCTGTTGGGGCAATCGTCGATAAACTCGTACGTGTATGGAACAGGGATCGCCGTACGGAAAAAGATCAGACTACACTCGAATCACAGAACGCAGTTCCGATTTTTTTTTCTTTTTAGAGAGAGATGTTGAGATTATGCTACATGGTACAGGCAGTATGATACATGGTACGTACAAAGACCCTCATTTATGATACATGTACCATAATTATGGTGCGCATGGCAACCCTGCCGCCAGATCAAGGTGTCAGTGAGTGAAGCTATCTAGCGATGTGATTGGTGGAAACTAAGTTTTGATCTAAACTTGGCTGCACAGCGCTAAAATGAATAAATAAATTGGTAAATAGATAGATAAATAAATAAAAAAACGAATTAAAAAATATATAAGATGATGAATGAATGAATTGATAAGTAGGTGAATAAATAAAGAAATAATAAATAGCAAAAAATTTGACAAATAAAATGACAAATAAATAAAAATACTGTATTGTGAGGTGTGTGTGTGTGTGTGTGTGTGTGTGTGCATGTTTGTTTTTTGTATGTGTGTATGCGCACACATTCATCAGCAGTTCATATATGAAGAGAGAGAAAGAGAAATCATATCCTGAAAATTAAAATTAGATTCTGATACTCTATTTAATTTGCATCAAAATTAAAAAGCAAATATGATGATGAAAGTTTGATTTGATCTTTAGGTCTTTTTTTTTACAATCGGGCGTGCGGATAGTTGGGTACACGACGGTTATAGAATCTGTACAGAGTTCACTTGAATTTCATAAAACTATATAATTACATAATCAGTAGGCTAGCTCTAACAATGCAGTTTATATTTTGAAAAATCAGTAGACAACCTAAGTTAACGTATACACAACTTTCAACGTCTTATATAATATATATATATATATATATATATATATATATATATATATATATATATATATATATATATATATATATATATATATATATATATATATATATATATATATATATATATATTATATATATATATATATATATATATATATATATATATATATATAATTTTTATTTTTTAATTTTTTTTTACATCCTCAGAAATTTATTCCCTACAAGTCCTGGGCCGGATTAAACCATCTCGTTTGACACCCCTGCTCTAGATAGTGTAGCACTTTTCTTACATCAATGAGACACTGGAGATGGTTATAGTCAATCACAGACAATGCACTCTGTAGCTGGGCTGTTAATGAAACAACCTGTAACCTGTAACAGCGGTCGTTTAGACGATTCCTTCCTGCGTCAGGACTGCCGCTGGAAATTACGATAAAGACGAGTTCGATATTATAAGAAACCGTCATAGAGCTTGAAGTGAAGGAAATTAGTTATAAGATCTTGCTGAAGGCAGGAAGACAAAAATTCTGTATCAAGTCTAATTTTCCTAACTTTATAATTAAGGCCTTCCACCGCCCTGTATTGCTTGGGAACCCTACAAAAATACCAAAATCCGCGTTATTTTTGCTCGATATATATCGTAATCTTTTGACCAATAAAGAGAACCAGCTACGTATTCTACATGAGTACCTCATAAATGTCAAAAGTAATGAAAGATGGAAAATTTGATTTTCATTTTCATAATCCTTAGTGTAGCTTCTTAAAGAAAAGAAGTGAAGGGAGAAGACAAAGAAACAATATTACTGTTAAAACTCCCACTGCAAATGCAAATGGTAGTTATCATATGGTGACAATGATTATAAAAGAAATATCTAAAATCTCGATGGGACATACTATCGTTGTCTTCTTTTCTTAATCTAGAAATTTGTCAAACTATTTTAGGAAGACAGTAGTAATATTAATAGAGCCCTCTTACTTCTATCTGTTTTATGCAGTGATAGGTCAAACACAGAACGACCCCTTAACTCTAGTACACAAACGTTTTATTTTTACTCATTCTAAAGAGACAAAGAAAATATAACGTTTCTCAAATATTTTTCACGCCCCCTCCAAAAAAAAATCTAAAGAAAATTTAACCACTTCAGGGGTGACTGAAAAAAAATGAAAATCCCCCAAAATTTGAAAACATTCTAAATAATACGTCGTACTCTAGAACTAGGATAGAAAAGCTAAGGACTTGTCCTTCTTCACACGCTTTTGCAGGTTCCTGGAGCATCAGCCTGGCTAGCCACAACGTGTGAACGTAGTGTTGATGGTGCCCTTCCCTTCCTCGACGTTCGAGTACAGCAGACCCTGATGGGTAATACCACTTAAGTATACAAGAAACCCACGAACCCAGGTCTATGCCTTAATGAGTCCAGTGAGTGCCTGGACAGGTATAAGAAGTCTGTGGTTGAAGCCTCCGTCCATCACGCCCTCTCACACTGTTCCGTGTGGAAAGGAACTACGGAAGAGATCGACAAATCAGCACAAATACTCATCAACAACAACTTCTCTAATCTCATGGTTGAACAACAAACCCGAGTCTCTATGAATAACTGGCACCGGGAAAGCATGACGGGCACCGGAAACAATCTTAGTAAGTCCATAAAACTATATTACAGGAACTACATGCATGCACCAAAAATATGCAAAAGATGAGAAGGCCTTCAGAAAAGCAAATGAAAATGTAACCCCTACTGCAGAAGATGACAAAATTATCCTGATAATATACTATAGCAATATGAAAACAAGCCATTTATTGCTTAAAAACAACCCTGCGTCCCCAGAAGCGTCTTTGAAGAGAAGTAGTGTCACCTACGAATTTACATGCCCAGTGGAAAGATGCCACCACTCTCATATCGGAATGACTACTACCAAACTCTCCAAGCGTCTCTCCTGCCACCTCCAAGAAGGGACTATTTTTAATCATTACACTCAAAAACATGAAAGAAGGCCCAAAAGAGAAGAACTCGTAAAGAACACCAAAATCATTGACCGGGTAACGGACCGCCGACGCCTACGGCTTCTCAAAGCTCTACATATTTTAGAAATAAAGCCAAACATCAACATGGTGAAGGAAACCAAATTTCTGTCTACCATCATACGGAGAAATTTAGGCAACCAACCGACGCCGGACCCGACGAGATAGAGAGAGAGAGAGAGAGAGAGAGAGAGAGAGAGAGAGAGAGAGAGAGAGAGAAAGAGGAGGTGTGATAGAAAGAGAAAGAGAAGAAGAAAGAGAAAGAGAGCCAGCACCAGGCAAAGAAGGCAGATAACCTGAACGACTTAAAATCCCCGATAACAGCCACTCCCAAATTCTAATAGCAATTAGGCCCAGAAGGTCTCAACGCCTCCAGGCCCGACTTCGTCACCAACCCAGGACCAACCAAACTGAATAACTGACCTGGCAACTGTACACACACCCACCCCACCCCCGCTTGCTATATATACCCTTGTAACCTGCATGCCATTTCATTCACTTTGAAAATAAATGCCAGAGCGAGTTTGAAACATCAGAGGAAATAAACCTAAGAAAACAGAAATCTTTGTATGTGTTACAAGAACAGAATCAACACTTTTTTGAAAGTGTACGTAACGTGATCTAGCGATCTTTCTTCAGGAAAAAGGCGTATAAAGATTCGACCCATGATAACACTTGCATCCTTTCCTTCCTCTCTCTCTCTCTCTCTCTCTCTCTCTCTCTCTCTCTCTCTCTCTCTCTCTCTCTCTCACCGTGTATCGACTCTCTCTCTCTCATTTACCAAAGCTCACCCACCCTAACCTCACTCATTCTCTCAAAGCAATTAAATGGACTATTTAAAGAAACACAATCGTTTCTTACAAAAATAGGTTTATTATTCAAATAACCCAACAAGAAATGAATAAAACAAAGCAAAGATTAAAATGCATAATAAATGAATTATCGAGTCAGATAACTAAACTCTAAACTGCAAAGCACTTCTGATTAAAGAAGTCTCATTATGGCTAATAGCCTGGAAATCCCCAAAATCTCACATAATCACAAATCAATAAATAAAAGTCATGTCCAAAAAAACAGTCTACCACATAAAGAGATTGACATTGCAAATGACTTGCATGTCCTTTTTCTCAAACTCCCAAGTCCACAGACATCTGTCGAAAGAATTAAACATGATAGAAAACTCCCAAAAATATATGAAATGCAAAACACAATAATGGAAAGTGTAAAATGCATAGCCAAGATATGGCAAACGTAACATAACAAAATAATAATATAAAAGAGGTATGAATATTCATATTAAATCTCCCACACCAGTTCAAAAGTTCATAATGATTAGAAAATCATGGTAAAAATCACAAGTTCAATTTCCTCCCATAAAAACAGAGATTTCAAACTCTACCTTATCTGCCGATTTTCAAAGCCTGGATCCTCTCCAAAGCTACGTCTAGACAACTGCAGTTCTATCACGTTAATGAACGATCAAACTCACTTTTAGGGCAGATTTTGGCATAATCTAGATCAAATTAACGCACGTACTCACGAATATACATAACACTTCGAAGATCACCTGACTGCCAATATTGCTGAGGTTCTCACGCAGATAGCTGAGGAATCAAACTATTTGCTGAATACAAAGATTTTACATCGAGTCTCTCGCCCTAGTTCCATCTGACTCCAAACCTTCCACGATAACATCTTAAAGCATTGAAGCTATGAAATGCATATATGTGTCCTTTAAATATATGTCCTTGGAAAACCTGATGTACTAGCTACAGGCTCAGGAAAAAAAAGATAATAAGAAGAATAGAGAAGACTGTATGAATTAAATGCCGTGGAAACAGCTATTATTATTATTTTTTTTTTTATCTATCACAGTCATCATATTCTACTTGGTGGTTTTTATAGTGTGAGATTCCAGGTTGCATTCTACCACCTTAGGAGTCCATCACTTTTCTCACTAGGTGCGCTGTTTCTAGTATCACACTCTCCTGTATGAGTCCTGGAGCTACTTTGGCATCTAGGTTTTTCAGATTCCTTTTCAGGGATCTTGCGATTGTGCCTAGTGTTCCTATGATTACAGGTACAATTTCTGCTGACATATCCCATATCCTTCTTATTTCTATTTTCAGGTCTTGATGCTTATAAATTTTTTTTCTTTCTTTCTCATTTACTCTGGTGTCCCATGGTACTGTGGACATCAATGAATGATACTTTCTTCTTGATTTTGACAATCAATGCCATGTCTGGTTTACTGGCACGTATCTGTTCTGATACCATAGTCCCAGAGGATCTTTGCCTGATCATTTTTTATCAATTTCTCAGGTTGGTGTTCATACCACATATTACTGCAGACTAGCTGGTGTTTCTTGCACAAGCTCCAGTGGAGGGCTTTTGCTACTGAATCATGCCTCTTTTTGTACTGGTTCTGTGCAAATGTTGAACATTCGCTTGCTATGTGGTTTATGGTCCAGTCTTTCATATTGCATTTCCTGCATATGGGTGGGATGTTATTTCCATATATTGTTCTTTGGACATATCTGGTTCTTAGGGCCTGATTTTGTGCTTCTGTTAGCATTCCTTCTGTTTCCCTCTTGAGTTCTTCCCTCTGTAGCCATTGCCATGCTCCATCGCTGGC
>JANJGK010006005.1:2500-22500 GCA_039081455.1 Macrobrachium rosenbergii
TAACCAATCTAACTTAACCTGCTAGGCTTTCAAGCAGTGTCACATGAATCTTCCTTATAATTTCCTTTTGGATTTCACTAATATGTATTGTAACACCCGTAAATCCTCTTATCATGTCGTAAGTCTCTGTTCTTACCACAGTACATTGTCCAAGTGAATGTGAAAAATAATTTCATTTATTTTTTCTATTTCAAGTTCATTGTTTCTTTTATGTGTTTAATGCTTCATTCCAGTTTTTTGGTTCATGTCAAGATTAGCGAACCCAACATCTCCATGTCAAGAACAGAGAACCCGATGATTCCCACGTAAAGAATGGCCAACCCTTTCCGGTCCGAACTCCAATTCCACAGGAGGGCTAGTACTAAGCACGGCGAAACAGTGATTCATCTACACTGTTTTGCCATGTTTAGTACTAGTTACTGGGGGGGTCAAATGTATTTCGCCTTGTTTAGTACTATCCCCTGGGGGATCAAATGTCTGGTACCGAAGTGTTCATGCCTAGAACAGCGAACCCGGTTATTCCCAAGTAAAGAATAACGAACCCAATAAACTTCTTGTAAAGAATAGCGAACCCCGCTGCGAGTGGGTTGGCTAATCTTGATATGATCCTCTTATTTTTTTATTTATGATTCAATGTTCTCTCTTTATAGGAAGCTGACATGGCGCTCGGTCCCCTTGCAATAACATACGAAAGATCGAGAGTCATCGAATACACGGTGCCAATATTCGTCGACTACCTTCGTATCCAGGCAAAGAGAGGAGACACAGAGGTAGATCCTTGGAGCTTCGTCATGCCGTTCAATAAGGAAGTCTGGGCGTCACTATTTGGCTCGCTGGCTTTGGTTATCGTCGCCTCTTGGTTCATTAATAAGATCATCATTGATTACGCATTGTCGAAAAGCTCTGCGTTTAACTATTGCAGTGTTCTTCTACAGCAAGGTTAGAATCGACACAAAGTTTCTTTCTATATACCCTGTGATTCACAATGACCAGTTATTAGAAGTTTCCATTACAGAAGTACAATGATAGTATGCACTACGGACAACTCGTCCACATAAGACAAGTAAATAATGAGCCGAGGTTTCTTCGGAGCAATCGAGTTTTCCGTACAGCCTCTACAACGGATAATCAAGGCCACCGAGAATAGATCTATCTTTCGGTGGTCTCGGTATAATGCTGTATGAGCCGCGATCCATGAAGCTTTAACCACACCCCCGGTGGTGGCCTGCCCTATATCGTTGCTAGAAGCACGATTATAGCTAGCTTTAACCTTAAATAAAATATAAACTACTGAGGCTACAGGGCTGAAATTTGGTATGTTTAATGATGGGAGGGTGGATAATTAACATACCAATTTGCAGCCCTCTAGTCTCATTAGTTTTTAAGATCTGATGGCGGACAGAAAAAGTGCGGGCAGAAAAAAACCCAAGAAAATTAGTCCTTCTCAGTAATGTTAAAGACACGCTAAATGATTTTCAGGTGTCAACGATACAAAGCTCGCTTGGTGGGAGCGAATGATTTTAGGTGGGTGGCTCCTGATAGTCCTGATCTCTGGGGAGAGTTACAGTGGGAATCTGATGTCTCAGTTGGCTGTCCGCTACATCTCTCAGCCTTATCAGTCCTTGAGAGATGTTCTGGATGACCCTAATATCAAGATTATGTGGATGGCCAACACAGTGTACGAGCAGTATCTTAAGGTAAAGGAATTCACTTTACAGTTTGTAAATATAGCAGTCAGTTTATTCATTTATGGACTGACCTATAATATTAGGGTATGCAATATAAACTCAATAGAAATATAAGCAATAAGACAATATATATATATATATATATATATATATATATATATATATATATATATATTATTTATATATATATATATATATATATATATATATATATATATATATATATATATATATATATATATATATATATATATATATACACATATATGTGTGTGTGTATATATATATATATATATATATATATATATATATATATATATATATATATATATATATATATACATATATGTGTGTGTGTATATGTATATATATATATATATATATATATATATATATATATATATATATATATATATATATATATATATATATATATATATATATATATATATATACAGTACATACATGTGTGTGTGTGTGTTTGTGTACAATTGAGAGGGTGAGTTCAGTATAGTCATATTGTCATTCTAAATCTACTGTAGTCTATTTTTGGCGTGGAATTAGAATATTACTAGTATACAAGTCTTTTGAAATAAGGGGATTTTTTTCATGCATTGTCATTCAACTCCTCTCTCTCGCTCTCTCTCTCTCTCTCTCTCTCTCTCTCTCTCTCTCTCTCTAGAGTTCGGAGTCAGGCATACTGTATGAGGTCGCCAAATCGGAGGCATACGGCAAAATCACCTACGTCGAAACTTCTATGCCTGTATACGTGGCAGCCATCAAGAACCTTGTCGCAAAAGGAAGCCATGTTTGTGTTACTCCATACCTCGCTCAGAAGTTTTTCCTTACTGAAGCTTTCACTGATCGAGGTTTGTAAATAAGTTTTTCCTTACTGAAGCTTTTACTGATCGAGGTTTGTAAATAAGTTTTTGCTTGCTGAAGCTTTTACTGATCGAGGTTTGTAAATAAGTTTTTCCTTGCTGTAAATAAGTTTTTCCTTGCTGAAGTCTTTACTGATCGAGGTTTGTAAATTAAGTTTTTGCTTACTGAAGCTTTAACTGATCGAGTTTCGTAAATAAGTTTTTCCTTACTGTAAATAAGTTTTTCCTTGTTGAAATCTTTACTGATCGAGGTTTGTAAATAAGCTTTTCCTTATTGAAGTTTTACTGGTCGAGGTTTGTAAATAAGTTTTTGTTTACTGAAGCTTTTCATGATCGAGGCTTGTAAATAAGTTTTTCCTTACTGAAGCTTTTACTGATCGATGTTTGTAAATAAGTTTTTCCTTACTGAAGTGTTACTGGTCGAGGTTTGTAAATAAGTTTTTCTTTACTGAAGCTTTTACTGATCGAGGTATGTAAATAAGTTTTTCCTTACTGAAGCTTTTACTGATCGGGGTTTGTAAAGAGGTGTTTCCTTACAGAAGCTTTTACTAATCAAGGTTTGGAAATAAGTTTTTTCTTACTGAAGCTTTTACTGATCGAAATTTTGTAAATAAGTTTTCCATACTGAAGCTTTTACTGATCCAGGTTTGTAAACAGTTTTTTCCTTACTGGAGCTTTTACTGGTCGAGGTTTGTGACTATCTATACTTTGAGACGGTATTTGATTTTCAGATGACAAGATTTATGACTTAATATGTGAAAAGACTTTTCTTCAAGTTCTCCTTTTATCAGAGCTGCTACTGACTTTTCGACTTCACACGCTTAAAAAGTTATGATCAGTCACTTTGGTCACATACTTGCCAGCCTAGAGAATCAAATTCAAGTTATTTGAAGCCGGGCTTTATAGTTTTTATTGTTTTGCTTCCTAAACCATATTTGAACAATATCTGTTCATATTTTTAGCTTTAGAATTCATAGTTTATTAGTCTGAAATTTTGGACTGATATGTGGTGTTTCTAAAGACAAAACCTAATAATTTATGATATATCACACAATTTACCCAGAATTTGAAGCGTTAAGTTATTTTTATTTTTTTACATAAGAACAAATTCATGCGCTAACTATAACTCATTTTTTTGGTGTAAAGCAGATAGATTTAGATAAGCATTTACTAACTGGCAAATCCTGACTTAAAGATAGAGAGCAGCATTAAAGAAAGTGAAAGTTCAGCAAGTATATTCTGAACGGAAATCACGACTTATATGCTACAACTCCAGTGTGTCTACTTAAGATAGAAAATGTGTTTGATTTTCTTGTAATGCTATTCTGTCTGTGGAGATGAATAGAAATTTTGTTATTGTTTGATTTAGTAAATTTCTGTCAATAATTTGAGATCTGGAGTGAGTAAAATATAAAATGAGAGGATTTTACTCTTATTATATTTTCATCTTAATCAATTACACAACATTGAAATATAATGTTCACTGACCCACCTTCCTCTCCATTACAGGAAACTGTAGATTTTATTTATCGAGGGAAAAGTATCTTCCTTTCACCTTCGCGATGGTTGTTCAGAAAAACAGCCCTCTTCTCCCGAGCATCAATGATGGGTAATAGTTTCTTACGATATTACATTCTTTTTAGAAATCTGTCGTGTGGGAAGTCTAGAAACATAAAGAAATGTTCGTAATTAAAACCTTTGATTTGGGTAGTTACTTTTTAGATAATATAGCGATCAGAGTACAGTTGGTAAGTGTAGCCACTTTACATTCACACATCACTCGGTATGAACTGATAGTCACAGCTATTCTTTAAAATAAAGGTAACAGTGTTTCCATTTGTTTTTGACTATTGAATACAAAAGTATTCAACTATTTAATGTATTCCATAATCTTATATATATAGCATATATGTATATATATATATATATATATATATATATATATATATATATATATATATATATATATATATATATATATATATATATATATATATATAATCACGTAGGTCACATTACCGAATAGATAATGTGATGTACGTATATATATATATATATATATATATATATATATATATATATATATATATATATATATATATATATATATATATATATATATATATACAGTATATATAATGGAATAGCTAGATAGTGAAGTGAAATGAATAAGCAAGTCAAGAAAATAGATAAGTGACTAAATGAATAAATACTCGTAAATTAGCAATTAAAATGGCTATATAAATAACTAGCATTCGAAAACCTTCTTCCAGCCTTCGCGGCATTGTCGAAAGAGGACTATACAACTACTGGCTTGAGAAAGCAGTGCCTCTTGCTAAAGGCTGCAAGAATCCACCAACGAAGATTACAGTCAAGTCGTCGCTTTCTGTGCCTGATCTTGGGGTTAGTAATATGAATAAAATACAATATTTAATTGCATAAAGCACAATACTCAAAATTACCTGTAATCGAGTTACTAATCTGAGTGGCAATCCTGGTCCCAGTTGCAGAACAGCTCAGAATATCTCTTCTTCTTGAACACTTTTTCAGGGGATGTTCGTGATCCTGTTGTGTGGTTACGCCATCAGCTCTGTTGTGTTTTTCCTGGAAGCCGTCTCGATGAAGCTCATCCACTTCGTGGAGAATATTAAGGAATCACCTTCAAGCTACGGATAAAGAAATGGCTGGATTACTTTTCTGACTGGATGACTTAATTATTGATGAAGAAGCGAAATAAAAACGTAACTTTTTATTAAGAAAAATAAACCATATCTAAGCAAATCATTGTACTAATTTCTCCTGCACGTCATTCCCTTACATTATTTTTTTTTCTAAGAGATGCACAGCACTGAACTATATCTTAATCTATTTCCATGACGTAAGTTAGAATAAGAACTGAAACTATTATTCTTAAGAATATCTATCACTGAAATCAAAATAGGACACAGTAAGTAGTCTAGACTGCAGAGATCTTATTCAAACCATTGTAAATAAATATAACGTCTTCAGCAGCTTGCAAATATACCGGACAAATGTGATCACAGTCGTATTACCGAACTAAAAATCGTTAGCATCACCAATCATTCTCCTAAACTTTCTATTCAGTTGAGAGAGAGAGAGAGAGAGAGAGAGAGAGAGAGAGAGAGAGAGAGATAAGTATACGCCATCCTGAACAACTGACAACTGAATCCAACAGAAGAAAAAACTTTGCCGATCGAAAAAAAAAGAAAAAAGTGATCTATCGGTGTGACCTTCTGAATGTAGATAATTATGCACTCTGTTTTCCTCCTCTACTAAGCCTGCATTGAAACTTACTTTGTGAAGGGACAACTGAGTTCAGACTTATTTCACTTTGATACAAGTTGTTGATATATTGTGAATTTATGATACTGATCATTGTACCAAGCCGCTATTTGTGCCTAGGCCTCTTTAGCTCCGGCACTGACAAGTTTATCTGGTTAAGCCTTACGATCCATAGTTCTCAAATAAAGGATTTTTGTATCTGGCAACTCTTCCAGCTTCGTGTTGGACCTTGCGCCATATTTAAAGGTTGTATTGGCTAAAATGGGCTCACTTTCTGATACGACGCGTTGCCGACCCACCATCGTCTCAGCACTTGGAACAGCAGTAGGTTAGTTCAACGGCAATGTACAGTATTTGCCATACTTTTGGCTTCTCTCTCTCTCTCTCTCTCTCTCTCTCTCTCTCTCTCTCTCTCTCTCTCTCTCTCTGTCTCTCTCTCTCTCTCTCTCTCTCACGACATATATCCAAGATAAAAAGAGGCCACTTTGAAATTATATACACGAGACGGTTCTCGTATCAAGAGAGGCCTTCATAAACGCAGAGTTAAATTAGTTCTGTTTTCAGTCATGCTATTTGATAATAATGAACAAATTTTGTCAATCCAGTGGAAATATGAAACTGACTAATAATGAACAATGCGTTTTCATTTGATATAAATACTCTCGTGTCTTTCGGCAAGGAAATACAACCCATTTTGTTCATGATTCAATATAAAATATTATATTTCTCAGAAGGTAAAATATTACCAAGTTTTTTTCTCCGGGTCAGGCCTTTCAAATTAAGATCAGAAGAAGTACAGTAGCATGAATGCGCTCTCCACTTTTTTACTGGCAAAAAAGTCTTGAAAAAATCATATTTTTTTAACAAATGCTTTTTACTAATTTTCACATAACCAGCAGAAATAAAAAAAAAAGTTATTACTTACTGGGAGGTGCTGCTAACATAATTTTTATATTCCTAGAGGTTATGTCTGTTAGTTCAGGCAAATAAGAAAATCTTTCAATGTGCAGGTATCTCATTCCTGTTAAGAAGAACCTGATCAGAAAATTATTGTGGAAGTAAGTTGTTCCTGTAACCATAACATGGACTGGCAAGAAAAAAAAAAAAAAATCCCATAAATTTTTATTTTCCCTACCACTTTATTTTCGACGGAAGTTAGATAAAGAAATGAATGACTACTTGAGCCCAGCAAAACAATTTCGCTGAAATTTGGTACAGTTCTAATGTAACATCAGCTGTTATTTAAACCTTAAGATTCGATGATGACATTTCTTTTGTTTAAGCTCGACGGGTACGATGATTGGGATGTAAATCAGAGGGAGGTAAAATAATTATATTATTTTCTTCACTCTCTTACGCCCATTTACAAAATCATTGTGTCCTTCTAGAATTGCCGTTGGTGGAATGGTTTTCTAAAAGGCTAAAAGCAGTTGATTTGATCAATGCCAGTATTAGGTTAGAATGACCTATCAAGAAGTTTTCGTTGTCATTATAAGACTCCTCGTGAATTCATAACTGTAAACTCTGCAGCATCCTTTGTGAGGACTGGATGGCTGTAGATTGTCCTATTAATTACAATCAGGACGTGAAGAGTCCTTTGGAAGAGGCAGTAACTTGAATATAATTACCCCTTTTCCGGGGAAGATGATGTGAAAAAATAATGGTGAAAAACATACATAGAATCCTCCATCACCCTGTGGCAAGAGGAAAACGTATATTTTAGGGAAAAATATATACATGTATTTGTAAATGTATGTTTATGTGTACATGTGCGTGATTGCGTCTCCGTATAATTGACCCGATTGAGCCCGCAGGTGAAACGTTTGTTTTGCAAAGTACTGGCGGGAGATGCGATAACGAACAGAACAAAATTGAGGGATTAACTTGAGACATGAAATGGGAAATGATTTTCTCTAAATAATGCATTCAGTGTTTTTATTAATAATAGTAGAGCATTTCAGGAATGTCATAAATTATACCTAATAATAAATCATTGAACCAACAGGCCCGCATACAGTTTTGGCATTTAAAGAAGCGTATAATATTATTGCACAAGTCATATATTGAATTAACTCTAAGCCAGGGATACGGTGATTTAGTGGCTATTAGTATTTCAAATGGGCTTTAAAACTAAGACATTTACGTCGAAACCTTCACCAGAAATCGAGTTGAGAACCAGCTTTGAGACTTCAGTCGCGATAATTTATCGTTTTTTATTTACATGGGAGAATCAATGAACCATAAGTTGCGAAAGACATAAATGGTATTTCATGGGACAATAGTAGCGAATACTTTTTTTGACAGAGCTGCAGGCAACCGCAAATATTTTTATGGAGCTGGCAATAACCCCAAATAGATTTTATACGTTTTGCCGTCCTGCCAATGGCCATAAGTAATTTACACAAATTGCAAATAGAGCAGATTACCTTCCGGACGTATATTAACGTATTCAAATTTCGTCATTCAGACAATACAGTATTGTGTCCGTAATACCTTATATGTGAGTTTTTGGTTCTTATAAGTAAAAAAATTATATTACTTTTTTATATTGCATTACCCTAAAGACTCGATTTCTGAATCCCCTCTCAGGCCAGAAATGAATGACGGTCGTTACTGTAACTTCAAGAAAATCCAAGACAGAGTTCGTATGATACAGCTGTGGAAGACCGGCCTCCCCATCCGGGTCATAGCCGAGGGAAGCGGCTACAGCGTCACCACCGTCTATAGGTGGATAAACAGATGGCAACACGAGGGCAGCATCTATGACAAACAAAGACCCAACCGACCTCGAGTCGCCCTGACGGCAACGAGGGGCAAGATAGCCCAGTCCGTGTCGACGGTTTTCTTCAATGAGGCCGCCAGCTTCGCTCATTATCAGCAGTGCCTCAGGACTGCTTACGTTAATCCATTTCAGAATGAGTCGACTTACGTGAACGGTTACTGTTACGATAGTGGAAATTGTGGGAAAGCTGAAATAAAGTAGCTCTAGAAGATACGAGTGGAAGTTTTTTTTATATACATTTGCATCTGTTATGACAGAAATTCGTAAAAAAAAAAATATTCAGTGTAGGGGGCATATATCTACTCTCTCTCTCTCTCTCTCTCTCTCTCTCTCTCTCTCTCTCTCTCTCTCTCTCTCATCTCTCTCTCTGGAGTTGTTATAACTAGAGAATTTGCTGTTGTAAAAAAAACCGTAACAGGACCCCATTAAAATTTGCTAGGTATTCAGTTCCAGGAAATACCCATCTCGATTTAAAATTATATTTTAGGAAAATGTCATTTATTCCTGTAGATATTCATGATATTCATTCTAATGGACAGTTGAAAAAGGTCCGGATATGGGTGTTCCGAACGTTAACTAAAGGTCTAATGAGGAACACTGAATCAATCCTTACTTTGATTTTGTAGGAGCAGAGTGGAATAGTCTAATGACTTAAGTGATACTCTTCTGCGCATTACGAAATTGTTAAAGTTCAAGAAATCATATGAGCAATACCAATTTAACTTTAAAGTCTGCGTGGTGTTGCATTATTAGCAATCATAGGATTTTACAATCTGTGCAAAGTTGCGAAAACAAAAACATATATGAATACGAAGTATGAGTTATTGAATACTTGAAGTTTATTTCAAAACGAATGCCATGAACGTATCTCAGTAACTAAATGGGCTGAGTAACTGCATATATGAATGAACCGGTGCATCACGAAAATACCCGCTGATGTTCTAATTCAACCAGAGACAAAATGTCTATTTAAAATTTTCTGATCATCGGGCCTGAAGGACTTGAATCAATCAGTATGAAAAACAATAAAGAACAGCTGAATGCTGATATCAAAGTTTACCGGCCATTGCGGTGGAACATGGAAGGTTGGCTTTACTCTGATGTTTTCGATGTTTTCCAGACTGCCAAGGTTTTATCGACTTCTAGCTGGGTACTTGCAAGCACTAAAAATTTCCTAGTATCCAACCAACCAAACATGCAATGACTTTCTGACATTAAAATGGTTTAAACTAAACTAACCTCGTCTGAGGTAATGTTTCTTGAAAAAGTACCCTGAAGCCATTATATTTTATCCTAACCTAATCCTTCTTATGGTACCGAGTCCTGAAAATGTACCCTGAAGCCATTATGTTTTACCTAACCTAACCTAACCATACCTAAGGTACCGTGTCCTTAAAATGTGACCTGAAGCAGTTACATCCTAACAGAACCTAACTTTACATTTCAACATAACCTAATCTTACCTAGGGCACCGCGCCTAAAGCCATTACATTTCAGCATAACCTAACCTTACCTAAGGTACTATGTCTTGAAAATGTGGCCTTAACCCATTACATTTTAACCTGACCAAAGCTTATCTGAGGTACCATGTCTTGAAAATGTGTCCTGGAGCCATTATGTTTTAACCAAACCTGACTTTACAATTTATCCTAAATTAACCTTACCTAAGGTACCATGTCCTGAAAATGTGCCCTGAGGTCATTATGTTTCAAACTAACATAGCCTTACCTTTTAACTTTGCCTATCCTTATCTAAGATACTGTGTCCTGAAAATGTACCTTGAAGCCATTTCATTTTAACCTTACCTAACCTTACCTAAGGTACCATGTCCTGAAATTGCCCTGAAACCATTATATTATAACCTAACTTAACCTTATCTTACCCAAGGTACCATGTCATGGAAATGAGTCCTGACGCAATTATGTTTTAACCTAACTTTACCCAAGATATTGTGTCCTGAAAATGTAACAAGAAGCCATTATGTTTTAACCTATCCTAACCTTACCTAAGACACTGTCCTGAACAACATTTTGTTTTTGTCCTTTCCTCAGGTACCTGACTGAACTATTTCTGAAAATATTATTTCTTCCTTCCTAACAGAAATTATTTGCCTAATGGCTCTCAGAGGCCGTCATCTGAAGGTGGGTGCTGATGTCTGGAGTCCCTGGGTGAGCATCACAGAAGAACCCAATGGGACACTGACTTCCTCAGGCATCGCTGTGGGCTTCTTGAACACCATCGCCTCTGTCATGAACTTCACGTAATGTTTCATTTACATTTATTAAGATTTGACATCAGAATTCTTTTGTGAGAAAAACTTATTGGTACTTAATCTATAAATAAGGTTCTGATTAACCATTGAAATTACCCAAAACACCAGTTACATCAAGCAGTGATTCCCTGTATTATTTTTTATTATAATGATTGCATTATAATGAGACCAAATATGAAATCCTGAAAGTATAAACGATAAATTTTAGATAAGCCTTGAAACTGTTAATATTGGCTTCTTCATATATGTAGATAATTTGAAAAGCACTGAATTCCCCCAATATTTTAAGACATGCTTCAAGATAAGGTCTTAGGTAATAAATAAATAATTATTTTTTATCTTTCCAATTGAAGTTATACAGTGATAAAGCCTCTGGACGGAGAGTGGGGTCGCGAACTAGGAAATGGGTCCTTCTCCGGAATGATCGGAATGTGTCAAAGGAAGGTACCGTCATTTGCATAAAAGATTAATCTTCTTTTTAAATCTGTTTTAGTGATTTATAAAGTTTTAGCAAACTTAAATTTTGCGAAGCGTAATTGTATGTGTAAGATTACTGTATGTTCATATTGTGTAGTCATTCATCTTTGTATTATTATTTTTTCAGTCGATGATACGGGAGCATAAAATTCAAATATTATTTCATAGAAAAACAAATTTTTGTAAGTCAGAAATTTTGAAAAGCGTAAACATATGCATACTGCATATTTATACTGTATAATTATACATATTAGTATCATTATTTATTCCATTGATGATGCGAGAGTATTAAATTTACACCCAATTTTATACAAAACAAATATATATATATATATATATATATATATATATATATATATATATATATATATATATATATATATATATATATATATATATGTTTGTGTGTGTGTGTGTGTGTGTGTGTGTGTGTGTACACATACACATATATATATGTATATACATATACACAGATTTGTATATAATTATATTATTTTTTTTTGTAAACCACAAGGAAGTTGACATTGCCCTAGGACCCTTCGTGATGTCATGGGACCGTTATCAAGCAGCTGATTTCTCCACAACAATCCATTTCGATCAGTATGGAATCCTGGTGCCTCGTCCAGTCCCGGAGGCTGACCTAGCTGGAATTACAAAGCCTCTGGCTTGGCAGGTGGGTTTTTGTTTGTCTTCGCTTTATTCAAAGCATCGATACTTTGCAATCTTGTAAAAGGTTTTCTTTTTGTAAATTCACGTAATTCGATTGCTGTTTGTAGTCGGTAGGTTTCTTAAAGCCAAGTATAATAGAGAAGTTGGGTGCTTAAAAATTTTATTTAGACTTCACATTTTACTTTTTCTTTAGCGATGGGAAATATATATACATATATATATATATATATATATATATATATATATATATATATATATATATATATATATATATATATATATATATATATATATATATATACATATATACATATATATATATACATACATACATACATACATACATACATACATACATACATACATACGTGTGTGAGTATATACATACATATATACACATATACACAGATATAATAAATACAAATATGTTTATAGACATAAATATTTACATGTGCGTGTATGTATGTTTGTGTGAGTGTGAGTGTGTGTATGTATTTATATTAGATTAACTTTTCATTCTCCGTAGATATATCCAGAAATTCTTGTATTTCATGATCTATGATTCAAAGCCATACAGTTATAACTGTAACCAACACAGACTTTTTATTTCCTAAAGTGTACACGCGGAAATATTTCAATAAAATAACGTTTACTTTAGATCTTACGTGACTTTTTGTGTCTTTTACTTCAGGTCTGGATGTGGTTATCAGTCGCAATATGTATCAGTATAATTATCGGATTTCTCCTTAACATCATCATGAGACATTTGAGTGCAGATGGACTTGAATATGAGGAAGATTCTGCCATAAGCCCTTCATGGATCGCAAAGGTTATGCTGTCAGAAAGTAAGATTACTGATAATGAATTGTGCCTAAGAAGTCTTTAATAAAATATTCATTGGTTAATAAGCTGTCTTAACTGAACCATGAGTATACTTTAAGTTTGTAAGAGACTTTTTTTTCTTATTTTGTGCTGAATAGCCATAAACATTTATCAGTTAGCGAAAGGAGTTGTGTTTATTGTCATGACCGAGGAAAATATGCATCCATACGGATTTAGATCATTTGTAATGAATTTTTATATCATTAGAGTCTATAATATTGCTAATTTCAGGCACGACTCAGTTCTAAAACTCATCGTCATTGCCCTAAAAAAATAGTACCATAACATTAATAAATTTGATCAATTAAAAAATCATTTAATAAATTCGAATTTTGTTAAGTGATCATTGAATCCCAGATAGATTTTGAGTCTCAATAAAACACGTCTTTCTCTCGCCGTCAGCTGTTAGCCCAGAACCAGCGAATCCGGTCGGTCGCACATACTTACTGACATGGATGATGGCAGGACTAATCCTCCAAGCTGCCTACAGCGGTGTGCTGACGTCCCTGCTGGCTGTGCCTAAAGTCACCATCCCAGTGGACTCCCTGGAGGACTTGCTGTCCTACGGGAAGTTCCCTTGGATCATTGAGCAGGGGTCCTACCTGCACAATACATTTCTGGTTTGTGATCATCAAGAACTTCCCCGTAGGGAGGAAGTGCCGTCAGTGTACCTCACGTGGCTCACTGTAGCTGCAACCCCTTTCATTCCTTCTTACTACACCTCTGTTCATATTCTCTTTCTTCTATCTTCCTTTCCACCTTCTTCTAAAAATTGTTGAAACATTATATTCAGCACTGAATGACCTCACAGGTCCTAGCGCTTGGCATTTGGCCTAAATTTTATATTCCAATTTCACTCATCAGGAACTTTTAAAAGATATTCATGGACATTAGAATAAATTTCTTTATTCTCATGTCTTCAAATAATTGAAGACGCCACCACAAGGCTGAAGTAATGCAATTATTGATTAATTGATTTATTATGAAATTTAGGTCTTCAAGACCAAGAGCCGGAACCCATCAGGATTACTCAGCGCCATAATGAAGGTGAAATGCAATTATTCAATTGCTGACTTATATAGATATTTAAATTATAAGTAAAATATGTTTTTATTTCTGTATGGTGTTTAGATCACAGACCCACACAATTGATTCTTACAAAATAGGGAACACCTAGCTCTGTATAATAATTTAAAATCATGAGAAATAGAAATTGCAGTGTTATAAACCGAGTGTCAAAAATAACGAAAAATTGGTGTGCTATATTTTCTTATTCAGTCATGTGCACAAACAAACAAAAGAGGTTCAGCTCCATTTACGAAAATAACAACTTTTCAGTTTTTTAGTTTACTGTAAAAGAAAACTATTGTGCTGGTTTTGTCTGTCCGTCCGTACTTTTTTCTGTCCGCCCCCAGATCTTAAAAACTATTGAGGAGGTTAGAGGGCTGCAAAATGGTATGTTGATTATCCATCCTCCAATCATCAAACATACCAAACTGCAGCCCTCTAGCCTCAGTAGTTATTATTTTATTTAAGGTTAAAGTTACCCATAATCGTGCATCTGGCAATTATATAGGACAGGCCACCACAGGGCCGTGGTTAAATACAGCATTATACAGAGATCACCGAAAGATAGATCGATTGCGCCGAAGAAACTTCTGGGGATTTTTTTATTTGTTTTTATTAAGAGGGATGGATGCTGGGAGTCAAAATATCTCACTTCTCCATATATAATCAGAAGAGATAAAGTTGGTAATGACTGATTCCTCTTCCCCCTGTTCTCAGAAAGCCAAGACGGGACTATACAAGGCAATCAACGACGGAGGAACCCATGTGTTGGATTTCTACACGGTTAAAGAATGGGCCAAGAGGGGGAAATTCGCTGTTCTCGTTCCTCTCACCAGTATGAAAAAGGTTGAGAATGTCCTGTAATTCATAGTTCGTTTACGGATGCATATAGATTGTGATGTGATAACAGTACACGCTGAATACGAAAAGAAACTTCATAATCATAAACAAATGAAACAATAGTGTAATGAATTTGTCAGGTTTTCACTCTCCATATAAACTGCGACATAAGCACCTGCTAATTACTTTCAGTAAACAAAGAAGCATCAGTCTGTTTATTTTCGCATTGCACTGAACTGAAAAGTGCAATCATATTATTCATGGTTTATATTATAATTTTGCTATATCCTATTTATATTATATTTTTAGAAAATAAGAATTTATTTCTAAACTCTTATATATACTAAATACAGTGTATTTATTATTATTATTATTATTTTTTTTTTTGCTTTTCCTAGTTAATGAGTGAAGAATACAGCGAGCACGCAAGGTGTGACTATTACATAGCGAAGAACCACATTCTATCAGCACCGTTTGCCCTGGCTTTTCCTAAAGGAAGCCAGCTCATCCAGCACTTCAATAAATGGTGAGGTTTATTAACACTGTATATGTTCCGAGTCACCGTATGAAATGTGCACAATCACACACACACACACACACACACACACACACACACACACACACATATATATATATATATATATATATATATATATATATATATATATATATATATATATATATATATATATATATATATATATATATATGGACAGACGTTTAAGTATGATATGATATCCATGCACATTAAACATATAAGCTGCAGTAAATATTTATTCATATTCATCCATTAAGGGTCTCTGGTTTTCTAAAGATGAAGGTGGCTTGTAATAACATTCAGTTTTTCTCGTTCTTAGTCGGTGGCAACTTATATTCGTTGAATATCAGCCTTTTGTCCAGTCATATTCTTTAAGAAAGGTGCATTTGCATTTTATTGCCTAACATATTTGTCTCGCTTATTTACTCCTTAGTGACCACAACTGATTACTTATCTGATTTTTTCTTAACCCCGACCCCCCTAAAAGGTTAAATTTCCTAAAGGAATCAGGAGAGGTGAGCCGCAGTATCCTTGGGGAAACCAAGAACGCGACTGCTTGCCTAGTGAGACCTGGCAAAGAACCCGGGAAAAGTCATAAGCCATTCTCAGTCATGGATCTGTCTGGGACCTTCGTTCTCATCTCTGTAGGTAAGAAGAAGAAGAAGAAGAAGAAGACTCGTGGTTCTGGGGTATCCTAGAATCTCATATTTTGGAATAAATGTATTGTTATATTGATAAAACTGGAAAGAACAGTGCCTGCACCAAATGGAATGGATTAGCCTTCTTGTGCGAGACAGGAATGATTCGGTCGAACTCTTTCCAAAATTAATAATTAAAAAAAGAAGCATGAAAACTGAGAGTAGATAAATAAAGCCCGTACGAAAGAAATGTGCCTTCTTTTGCGAAAGAGGAATGATTCAGTCGAGCTCTTTCTAAAATTGAGAGCAGGACTCACAATTCATCAGGCTGGTACTTCACTGGACGTTCTTGAGGATGCGTCCGTACTATAAATGAAACATGTCACAAACACGACGTATACATGTCCCAAACATTTTAAATACCAGTCAACGACCGTAAATGGAGAACGAACCTCTGGTAAATGCTGTGGTTAGAACGACCGATAAGTCGTTGACTGGTATTCAACCTGTTTGTAAATTGTGTGCGACGAGTTACCAACGTGCATTTATGACATGTTTTAGTGTAGTGTGGATGCACCATTATGCTCACAAACCACTTTCAGTGTGGCAAGTAAGTGTCACCTGACTGAGAGTAGGTGATACGTCTATTTCTTTTGTAAAATACAAAGAATGAAAATGAACTTCATATTATCTTATTTTAGTCGTTCTGACTCTAGAGACACTCGTGATAAGGATGTGAACGTGTTGATAATTAACCCATACTACGAGGAAGGATTTATGCCAACATACTAATACCAACTTTTGCAAATCCATCTTATGCTAACTTTAAGCTAACAATTTCATTTGCTTCAAATGAAACGAGAAGAAGAACCATTTCATAAAGAATGTGTATTTCCTGGTATTTATACAGGTGCGGCTGTTGGTTTCATTGTCTTGATTCTGGAGAACATTTTCAAGAGGAAGCAGACGGCAGCTTAAAACAAACTCGCCATCTACGGTTTCGACCTGGCTCGTATCATGGCCTGGATATTGTAAACCTTCAGGCTGTATGAATATTCAACCTTTTATTCATATACAATTATTTATGTTAAAACGATTTTACGCACATTCGTTATTTTGTGAATAACATTCATGTTTGCATCAACTTCTGGGGAGTTCTGCATAATTATCTTATGAAAACTAATTATTATCCGTTAATTACCCTCCAGATATGAATAAAGAGAGAACACTGCTTTGTTTTTATTCTCCTGTCTCTTGAAGAGTATTTTATTTCTACTGAGCAATTTTTATTTCTACTGAGCAATTTTTGTACGACAGCTCTTTATCAATTGGTACAAAGTGACATTTACTAAGTAATAAAAGAGTCACTTTATTTATTTTCTTTTTTAAAAGAAGAAGAGGTCTTCCTTTATGTTTTGCCACAGGAAGCGTTAAAATAAATCGTGATAAACCCTACACAAATCTACAGTTAGGATTGTCATCGTAGTAACTTGTTTGATCTAAAGAGAGCACCACAGGCACGTAACAGTTGCCCGTAAACATATTGACTGTCAGGAAGGAAGTTTGTAGAGTCAACGTACTTATTGAAAAACTTTGAAGATAAACTTTTCCTTAACTTCATATAGTACTACCAGACGGAGTCTGTACAGTGGTATATTTCTATCCGTGCTTATAACACGTCTGAAAAAGAGAACCATATTTCTGAAGAAAGGTTCATATTTCTTAAACCAAGGCACCTCCTTTCTGCATGCTCATGGTTATATACCGGGACCAAAGATTTCACGCCAGCACGGGATTGGGTAACTTCAAGTCTAATCGTGGTGTCCGTTACCAAAAGATTGTCGTCTTTAAACGCTAAAGTGAGAAAGTGTGGAAGCAATGCATTTTATTACATAGAGATGTGCAAGCATACTCATGAAACTGGCTTTCCACCAATCATTTACAGATAAGTCCTACAGCTAAAAAATCATGATACAGTGATCTAGAATCGTTGTAAACTGACATGGGTATCAATGTTGCAAATTCGTCACCTTTCAAATGTTATTCAGGATTACGGTTGCGTTGTGCTCAGTATATTTTTACTGATAAAAGCTCGATGCAAAAAATTACCCCAGCAACTGCTATTCCACAAATCAGTGTAACGAATACACCCTGTAAGGAAATTAGAGTATAAATCAATTGTATTGCAATAATGATGATATATATATATATATATATATATATATATATATATATATATATATATATATATATATATATATAATGTAAATGTCATAATAGTTTATTTTCATATAAGTCCTGTGCTAGAAAAATTAAATAAATGGAGCCCATCAGCGCAAAATATACTATTAGGAAAAATAAGCTTACCAGATAGACTTCCATTAATAAGAGTGCATTTTCGTTTTAATACACTTTTAAATTCCTAAGAACAAGCTTTCTACAGTCTCTAACTCTATAACTTACTATGCAAGATTTTGTCCTAGCTATCCTATACAGAAAACAAATTTACCTATAAGACGAATGTTATAACGTCAAAGGCAACACAGGTGAATTAGGGTTTGCAGTTCTCTCAGATCAATGTCATAGCCCAGGATACAAACAGGATCAAAGAAGTTATCTTCGTTTTCTGTGTTTTTATAGATAAGCTATTGGAAGTGAGAAACATCTTACATATTAAATGGAAATATTAATAATGACTTTTCTTAAATGTCATAGTTATTACGAGTAAAGTTAATCACAAGATTGCATAAGTGAGATGATAATAATAATAATAATAATAATAATAATAATAATAATAATAATAATAATAATAATAATAATAATAGGAAGAAGAAGAAGAAGAAGAAGAAGAAGAAGAAGAAGAAGAAGAAGAAGAAGAAGAAGAAGAAGAGGGATTCATTCTTCCTACTTACCCATAAATTTTCCCAAGATAAAGGTTCTGTAACGGTGTATGTGGAGGGCATATTTTCACAGGCCGTGGAGTTGGCAACATTTTTCTTCAGCCAGTAGTCGTTGACTGAAATACTGCCTGGAGTCTGGGAATTAAAGATTGGCAGAGAACATTGTTTTCTTTTGCCTAGTGACTTCATCTAAAATATCAAGCAATTGATTATAGTCGGTTTACCAGTTGGTCTGTACATTAAATAAAAAATAAAGTAAATGTTTTGCTTCTTATATTTTTTTCAGTTCAAAGTAAGTTAAAATTTCTTTTTATACCACACATGTAATGAGAAGAATATTGTAACTACTGTACGCTGCCATAAAACATGTCATAAAAACGCACAGGCAACTTATGACATATATATCACCGGCAAGTTGGAAACAAGTCAACAACCGTAAGTAGAGAACGAACCGTAGGGGAAATGGTTGATCGTAGGAAGCACTGGTTATAACTGCCAGTAATTCACTGACTCGTATTCAACTTGTTTGTGATATGTATGCGATAAGTTGACGATATGTATTTTTGACACGTTTTACTGTAGTATGGACGCACCCTTAGGTCATTCCATGTTCTTACCTGTGGTCAATTGCTGGAACCAGTGGACTTCCCTTTTGAAATATCATTCCCATAGAGTAAGGTATAAAAGACTCACGGGTTCTGTAGAACTGGCACACACCTGTTTTATGAGAGGGGAGTGAGTATGGATAATAATAATAATAATAACAACAATAATGATAATACAATATATGAAGGTAGGAGACCCTCTTTCAAACATGTCTGGTTAAAGAGAATGGCAACATCAGTGGAACTGATTGTATATATGGTCTTTTCAATTCTTCCTATTATTTACTTCTCATCAGGGCTGATATTTGCTAATAAATGGCCGATGTTCATAGTCTGGGTAAGAAGTTTTTTTTTTAAATAAGGTTAATTTTTATTCCATATGAGCGGAAGTTCAAATTTGCATGTGGTCGCTGTAGAGTTTCTGGGGCTCGCAAATTGAATCTGGGAATCTTTGTCG
>JANJGK010006005.1:27500-40601 GCA_039081455.1 Macrobrachium rosenbergii
GCGGCGAAAATCAGCGGGATCGTAAAATCAATCGACTGGCTTCTGACCTCACTTAGGTCGTGGGGTCCTATTGCAAAGTCGGCTTCCTGTTTGGGGATGTTGATCAAGGTGTTAAAGCTAGAAATGTGTGTATGTACACACACACACACACAAATATATATATGCATATATGTATATATATATTTTTTGCAGTCATGAATAAAAATTGTAGCCTCTCGGCACCAGTTTTTTTTGTTTGTAAGATAATGCATATGAATTTGCATTCGAAATGAAGTATTATTATTATTATTATTATTATTATTATTATTATTATTATTATTATTATTATTATTATTATTATTGTCTATCTCAGTCATCCTATTCGACTGGGTGGTATTTATAGCATGGTGATCCGGGTTGCATTTTCCCGAGATGTAACCGAGTATTGCACGAGCCCAGGACCTTCCCCTGAAAAAAGAGGGACGCCATAACTTAAAAACTAACCTAACCTAGGGGCATGACAAAAAAAAAAAAGGGGCTGGTGCAATACTAGTATACATCTCGGGAATATGCTTCCGAGTTGCATCCTGCCCCCTTAGGAGTCCATCACTTTTCCCACTAGTAGCACACTTTTCTGCATGAGTCCTGGAGCAACTTCGGCATCTATTTTTTCCAGGTTCCTTTTCAGGGATCTTGGGATCGTGCCTATTGTTCCTGTGATTATGGGTACAATTTCCACTGGCATATCCCATATCCTTCTTATTTCTATTTTCAGGTCTTGATAGTTATCAATTTTTTCTCTTTCTTTCTCATCTACTCTAGCGTCCCCATGGTATTGCGACATCAATGAATGATACTTTCTTCTTAATTTTGTCAATCAGCGCCAAATCTGTTCTATCTGTTTTGATACCATAGTTCCAGAGGATCTTTGCCTGATCGTTTTCTATCACTCCCTCAGGTTGGTGTTCGTACCACTTATTACTGCAAGCTAGCTGGTGTTTCTTGCACAGGCTCCAGCGGATGGCTTTTACTACTGAATCATGCCTATTTTTAACTGGTTCTGCGCAAGCGCCGGACACTCGCTTGCTATGCGTTTTATGGTCTCGTCTTTTATGTTGCACTTCCTGCATATGGGTGAGATGTTATTTTCATCTATTGTCCTTTGGACATGTCTGGTTCTTAGGACCTGATCTTGTGCCACTGTTAGCATTCCTTCTGTTTCCTTCTTGAGTTCTCCCCTCTGTAACCATTGCCATGTTTCATTGCTGGCCAGTTCTTGAGTCTGTCTCATGTACTGTCCATTCATTGGTTTGCTGTGCCATTCCTCTGTTCTGCTTTTTCATTCTCCTGTCTCTGTATATTTCTGGGTCTTCGTCTAATTTTATCAGTACTTCTTCCCATGCACTCCTTAGCCACTCGTCTTCACTGGTTTTCACATATTGCCCCAGTGCTCTGTTCTCGATGTTGACGCAGTCCTCTATGCTTAGTAGACCTCTCCCTCCTTCCTTTCGTGTTATGTATAGTTTGTCTGTATTTGCTCTTGTGTGTAGTGCTTTGTGTATCGTCATGTTTTTCCTAGTTTTCTGGTCTATGCTGCAGAGCTCAGCCTTCGTCCACTCCATTACTCCTGCGCTGTATCTGATTACTGGTACTGCCTATGTATTTATGGCTTTCGTCATGTTTCCGGCGTTGAGTTTTGACTTGAGTAACGACTTGAGTCTCTGCATATATTCTTTCCTGATCGTGTCTTTCATTTCTTTATGTTTTATATCCTCTCCTATTATTCCCAGGTATTTGTATCCTGTCTCAACTATGTGTTTGATGGTATTCCCGTCTGGTAGCTTTATCCCTTCAGCCCTTGTCACTGCTTTTTTGTATGTTGACCAAGGCGCATTTTTCCATTCCAAACTCCGTCCAGATGTCCCCTGATACAATCCTTACAGTCTAGATTAGGGTACCTATATCCTTGATGCTCTTACCATACAGCTTAATGTTGTCCATGAATATCAGATGGTTAATTCTGTTGCCTCCTTTCTTGAGTTGGTACCCAGCTTCCATCATCTGCAGTACTTTTGACATGGGAATCATGGCTACTACGAAGAGTAGTGGGGACAGTGAGTCTCCTTGAAAGATCCATCTCCCGATGTTAACCTCTGCTAGTCCTACCCCAGAGCTTATAAGTACGTATTCCAGTTGCGCATTGTATTTTTTAGGAAGTTGATGGTGTTTTCCTCTGCCCCATATATTTCAGGCATCCTATTAGCCACGTGTGCGGTATCATGTCGAAGGCTTTCTTATAGTCAGTCCATGCCATGCTTAGGTTGGTTTTCCTTCCCTTACTATTCTTCATTACCACTTTGTCTATCAGGAGCTGGTTTTTTGTGCCCCTGCACTTCCTTCTGCGGCCTTTCTGTTGGTGGGGGATGGTGTTTGTGCCCTCTAGGTAGTTGAATAGCCTTTTACTGATGATACCTGTTAGTAACTTCCACATTATTGGTAGCAAGGTGATAGGCCTGTAGTTACTTGATACATTTCCCTTGTTCTTGTCTTTCTGTACTAAGGATGTTCTCCCTGTGGTCATCCATTCTGGCGCATGGTGGTTTGTGATACAAAGCTGAAGTTGTTCTGCTATTCGTGGGTGTAGGGCCTTGAAGTTTTTGAGCCAGTGTCCATGGACTTCATCGGGACCTGGGGCTTTCCAGTTGGGCACTTTCTTTAGTTGGTGTCTGACTGTGTCTGTCGTGATCTCGGTGAATCTTTCTTTTATTCTCCCCATTTCTTTTGCCTTGACTCCCTGGAACCATGTTGCATGTTTGTTGTGTGAAACCGGGTTGCTTCATATGTTATCCCGGAGTCTCTTACTTGGTTCGGCTTCAGGAATTATTATTATTATTATTATTATTATTATTATTATTATTATTATTATTATTATTATTATTATTATTATTATTATTATTATTATTATTATTAGATTGATAAATTGGGTATTCCTACATTCCAAGAACTTTTAAGAAAAAATACAGTTAGTTTGTTCCTTCGGCTAAGTAAGACAAATAAAAGTCTTCTTAAAGCAGTTTTTAATTATACTTTTTTTAGAGGGTCAACAACATTTTTAAAAAGGAGTAATCTCATTTTTAGTGAGTCATAAAAGTAAGCAATTAGATATCTAATTTATAATAATTATTTTATATCATAAAATGCGAAATTATACTTTATAAAGGCATGAATATTTATGCAATATTCGCTGTAAAGTCTTTTGTAAAGACACGTACATGTAAAAATTTTGTCTAATGTATATGGCTTAAAGCTGGAATAAAGGATTCAGTTCAGTTCAGTTTAAATCAATTCAATTATTATTATTATTTGACTACTTTACGCAGAAACAAAATAAGACTCGTTTTCGATAATAAAAGGACCCAGTAGTGTATATCGTCTTAATTCAGTGTAAAGGATAAGAATCACGTCAAAACTTACGTGTCTGTGGACCTGGCCCACAAGACCCGTCCAAGAGCCATCTGCATTTTTGGAACCCCACTGGCCGTCTTCAGGTTCCACTAATTTGAACCTGAGAGAAATAGCTGATTGACATTTCCTGTCTCGCGTGACCATAGTGATATAATTGATGCCTAAAAAGTTATTGTTGTTATTTTTTGGCAATATTTTAAAAATTTTACCTAATGTATTTTTCAGATCTTGTTAAGAGCAGAAATATACTTTTTAAGAGTAAAAAACTACGAATCGTCTTAAATACATCAATTCAAATGGTTTTCAAAATTGTTTAAATATAAAGAACATTTGTACAACCTACGATTTTATACGGAAAGTTCGCACCAGATTATGCTTAGTCTGATACTAAACTTCTTGAGCTTTGATATATATATATATATATATATATACATATTAGCATTTAAGATATACGTTTGAGTAATAGAAAAAAAGGAATCCTTATAAAACTAATTATTCTCCAAATTAAATTATATTGTACAGTTGCGAACAAGTCCACTTGTTGGTGAGAAACTTCGAAAAATTATATGGTAACAGTGTTTACTAAGGGGGTGGGGGGGCTCTTTTTTTGTTAGCACGAGTTCCACCAATCAGTTCTAGAGTTGTTTTAGCGGGAGAAGTCTTAAGTTTACGGTTGGAGTAAGACACAGGCACACACAATGTAAAAATAAAATCATAAACAAACCTGTTCATATGGTTTAGCTGCAAGTCATGATTATTATAATTCATTTATTAGAAAAGCGAATTTGATATCTAAAAGGAGTTGAAAATCTAAACGGCATTTCGCTCCCCTGATTTCTTTAAAATTCTTTAAAAAGAGAACTCCAAGACAATATCATCAAACTGCATTTCTCCAAATAGCCCTTTCCACAATGGACAGATAAATGACTGAAGGGGTTGTTTAACAACAGAGACGTCCGCCTCTTAGTTATCCTCACACGAATGATGATGACAGCAGTGAAAGGAATTTCTGTCCGTATGACAATAAAACTTTAATTACAATTGATATTGGAAAATATGAGACAAGTAGAAAATGATGCCTTTATCCATAACATAACGTGTAATAATTGTTATTGTAATGAACGGTGTGTGGGGAATAACCTCTATAGTAGCCTGTATTCAAGAGGGAATACAAGCCCAACCATTAATACATGAAACCTCTGAATATAAATAATTGTTGACATTGGCAAACGAGTTAACTTTACCATCTGAGAGCGGTTAAAAGTCTACACCAAGTTTGGGAGTCCTTCTTCACTTTCTATTGCTCGTTGTCGAATTTTCTCTGTCCATGGTTACGTTTTATTTTGATCCATTAGCAACGTCTAGTTTCTCTCTCTCTCTCTCTCTCTCTCTCTCTCTCTCGAGCTGATTGGTTGAACTCGTGCTAAGAGAGAAACAGCAACCCCCCCCCCCCACGCTAGTTAACACAGTTACCATAATATAATTTTGCGAAGTCTCTCACCAAGGCGTAACAGGTGGACTTGTTCGCAACTGTACATCAATTCTTTCGCCCAAAAGATGACGACAGTAATTTTAGATACCTAGTAAACCTTAATTTAGTTTTCTCTTTTTGTGTAAAAGGACACAAAGATCAGATATTTGCTTAATCAGAGAGAGAGAGAGAGAGAGAGAGAGAGAGAGAACAGCATAATACTAGGGAAACAACATGAAAATTCAATTTTCCCTTACGTGAAATTCAAAGACGCAGCAAGAGCATAAACCACCTTTGCCATAGAGCCACCAATCAAGATTTTACCAGTTTTTGCATCTTTTTTCGCCGTCACATGTGCTGACCACTCTGCCACTGTAACAGTCGCTTGCACCGGCACCTTGAACCTTTGTTGGAGAGAAAAAGACAAGAGTGGAAGAAAGGTACTTTAAACTTTTCCGTCTTTTAATAATTAATATAAGGAATTTTCATCATAACATTTATTCTTAAACCATTGTCGCTTTTAGTTTCTTGACATGTTTTTAACTGAAATATCTGGAGAGAAGGCTCCGACATTTATGGTGATCATACGACTTTTTGTGTTCCTTTATCGATAGCCAAGCAGAGTTCAAGCAAAGATTCCCTGTCTCAAATTTACGAGTGGAAATTATTTTATCTGAAGCGCATTCAATTCAAATATAAATAATAAAAAAAATATATATAATACACGTGCAATTGCGTCAAAAATTAAGCACGTTTTCAGATTCATAGCTTTATATCGTGCTCTCTAGGTCCATAATAATGAGGTGCTCAACAAGTGTTTTTCGCTTTCCTAAATGTGTTTCACTGTCATTTACTATTATATTTAATTTTTATATAACATTTTCAGTCTTTTTCAGTATTTTTTTTTAATACTCTTTCCAGAGGAATTATTTTTCATTTTATACGAGGCATGTATATGATAAGGGAAAATCCACCATAAATTTGGTGGTTTCTAGGTGCTGATTTGCTGACACTTCAATTATAGGCTTGACTTAAACAAACAGGAATCCGATAGATAAAGAAATATTTTAGACATGGAACAGTAACATTGTCCTACGTTTTCTATTACCGCTGTTTCGTAGTAAGAAGAAAATGGAGCCTTAAGGTATGGGACACTCCATCATATTTTGTCCTTTTCGGTCATTATTGTTAGGGGAACAATTTCTCGCTCCAGAAATGCTCAACAACGGACATAAGTACGAAAAATGGTCAAAGAAGCGCATAAGATAGTTTATAATGTAAATTTTATTACTATAGCCTAAAAATACAGGCCTTCTCCTACTCAAAAATATAGATGAATAAAATTCGGTTTGTGGGTCATTTTATCTGCAATCTGTCCCCTTAACTTTATATTGCTCCACCAACTTCTCATTTGAAACAGAATATTCAGAGAGAATAATCTAAAGGTCTATTACATAACTCATTTGTCTCGTTGATCTAATTCATAATATTATAACAACAACAGTAATGATAATTTACTATTTTACTTCAGATTTAGCATGAATTTAAATTTATACATACATACATACATACTGTTTATATATATATATATATATATATATATGTGTGTGTGTGTGTGCGTGCGTGTAAGTGTAAGTGTATACATTAATTAATATGTTTTACTGTAATCTAACAGTGTAATATATATATATATATATATATATGTGTGTGTGTGTGTGTGTGTGTGCGCGCGTGTGTGTGAATGTGATTGTATAAGAATAAGAGGTATATTAATTTATTACCTGAAGGTTCTTGGCTCATGCAGGAGTTGACTTAGTGCCCAAGGGTTGTTCAAAGCATCCTTCACTGCTATCCGTCCTTCACAACATGAGCTTAAAATAAATATTTCACTTCACGAGAACCCAGATAATATAGTAGTACTTAATCAACAAATTCCTTTATTACTGGAAGAGAACTGCAAAGAAGTTACATCTTTTTTTTAATCTGTTGGCAACAACTTTTACATAATTATTGTTCTGAAACAACAGCATTTTCAAATGCTAGCTCTTCATATCCTATATTTTATGTACCGTTTTTAGGCCACTTTAAAACGTCACCTATGCTTTACCCATGAATACTTACTCTCTGTACTTAGCCGGAAATGTGTCAATGTACGGCATTTCAACCATTCCGCTGTGCTTCGACCAAGTTGCTATCCGGATGACACCACCTCCTTCTTCAGGCCCATAAGGCAAGTGAGTGTAGATCTTGAACAGGCTGTAGAGAAATTCCAGAGCAATGATTATATGACAATATGATTCTTATTTATGCATTATAACTCATCTCTAAGTAGAAATATGACCAATACCTTCATTGAGAATGGGGCTAATTCCTTTATCCGGTTGAGAGAGAGAGAGAGAGAGAGAGAGAGAGAGAGACTATGGAGAAATTTCATAGCAGTGATTACATAACTATGTAGCTCTTAGAAAAGTTTCATAGCTGAAATACCTTCAGTGAGGATGGGGCTAATTCCTTTATCCAGTTAAGAGAGAGAGAGAGAGAGAGAGAGAGAGAGAGAGGAAAGAAAGTTATCCTGATGTCTTATATCTCTTGAATTAGATGTGGTTTCGGTAAAACACTCAATGTAAAAAAGTATGCTGTAAAATTGACAATCTCTCGGATAAACGCATTTATGTTGTAAATCATTTCATAAAATTTTTTTTTCGTAATCACATATTTTACTGATATAACCACTTATCCTCTTTTATCATTTATATGGGTTATAGTAATCATAAGAATCGTCTTTCCTTCCCGGTCACTATCCACAACCTAGCCTAAATCTGATGACATGGTCAACCAGAGTGAAGATGGTTATAAGAGCTATATTTATTACTGCGGATTTTCATAATTTTTTATTTAAATGATGTGCTATAAATGATATATTCCGACCAAATAAAGAAAGTTAAAATCCTTAAAAGTATCTCTTCATATATTATAACTTGCCTTTTTCCACGTTCACTGGTGGGAACTTGTAACACTTTTGCATTGCCAGCAAAGAGAACCCAGTGTCTCTGAAGTAAATCATTTAACTGTTTTCGTGACAAACTTGTGACTACGATAGGCCTGTCCTTCCAAATGGAGAGAAGATCAAACTTGTGGGCACCAGCAAACATATCCAAGAAAGTGATGTTGTCACTAAACGCTGCGACAGATACACATTCGTAAGACATTCTGATCTGCAATTAATGTAGAGTGTTCCAGGGTTAAGTCTGATGTTACAAGTAAATCCTTAATAATTGAACGTGAGTACTGTGGATTTGAGAGGGTACATAATCATATTAACTAGCTTTATTTTAACCTGCATTATACACTCCAGATCGTTCTTTATAAATATATTTTGAATTCACTAATGTAAATGAAAATGTCTTATGTCAAACAGTGGAAAGGTACTTGAATTAACGTTTCTCATGCAAACTAGGTGAAAAGATAATTGGAATTCGGGAATGATATGTATATTCAAAAGGAGTGTACAGTGTGATTACATTGGTAATTTTGACACCAAAGCCACGCTCTCTGGTCTGCCGCTAAAGATAACAAGCGCTGGCAGCCAAATCTTTCATGATTCTGAATTCTACATCGTTCCATGTACCTGCTATAAATTTCGTGTTACTAGCAACTTTTGAAGTTAATTACTAAAGTAATAGGCGCTTTACAAGATGATGTACAATAATTTTAGCATTTCTTTCATGTCCATCTCTAACTATGAATTTATATTTTTGGGATACCTTATCTTTGACAATATATTTAATTTTTCCATTCATATTGAATAACGAAGAGTAACAATGGATCCTACTCATATATAAATGACATTTTTTAGGTTTATCTGGTGCTGTGGATGGCTATGTTTTCCATAAACGTACCTTTGTCACAAAATTGATGATATCAGAAAGCTGTTGTTGGGTTTTGTTTTGGTTGGCTGTTTGGAAAATGACCTCATAAAAATGAACGCCAAACTCAGGAGTCAACACTTTAAGGACCTGGAAATAGGAAAGACAGCTGCAACATGTAGATTTTACGCTCATTATAAAAAATGACTGACAAATTCATTTTTGCTATTCACGGTCACTTGTGAAAACACTAAATAAAATTCCATTTTCATATTTACCTGACTCACGGAATCAGAAGACAATGTGCCGTCCGTTATGAGAAAGACGCTGCACCGTTCTTTGGTGGTTAATTTCAAAAGATCATGCAGTGCCTCAGACGACCTTTGTAAAGCTTCAGCTTCTTTAGGCATAGGTATCTCTCCTGTCATCAAAATGGGATTTATTGTTTACTTTTTATACAAGATATCCTTAAGAGTAATACTTTTAAAATCATCAGTGTTTCATGATATATTTGGAAAATATATCACTTTTATGTCGGTTAATAGCACGTTAATATAACTAGCTTGTGACGTAACATGACCGATTTTGTCGCTGCAACTTTGCTTACAGCAAGAAAAGATGATTTTGGTTTATTTCCAATTCCTGAAAATTAAATAATTGATAATCTGTCGTAAGTCCCTTCCGACTGCTGGGCAAAAAATCCTTAGCTCTAAAAGCCCTACATTGTTAATGTATACCTGCATTGGATTTAAATCCAAGGAGACTGACGAATGACGCCAACGTCAGTGAAATAAGTAACTTCATGTCCAGATCAGTTGGTTTTTCCTTCACCGCCTGAAAGACATAAAGTAGAATTAAGAGTTGTTAAGGGATGTGGTACTGTGTTTGTTAATTAGTTTTGTTTTGATTACTCGTACTTTTTCCTTAATTTTCACATAGAACTCTGTATAACAAATTAACTAAGCTTATATATATATATATATATATATACATATGTGTGTGTGTACATGTATATAATGTGTGTGTGTGTATATATATATATATATATATACTAACACTGTGTTTCCGATAAGCGACTAAACAACGTATCTTTTCACACACAAGAAAAAAACAGGAACTGTACAAATAATGTTTCAAATGGTCATCAATACGGGTGAATGAATCTTGCATAAAGAATAGCTGACAGAACTATAATACAATAGTATCCATAGTATCTAAAAGTGCTGAATTTTTTAGTTGATTTTACTGAAAATAACTGTATGGCTAAATTCCTTCTCACATGCGAGGATTATTATCATATACACGACAAAAGATCAGAATAACAGGATGTCTTGTAAGTTGCAAAGAGATGTTCTGCATTTTTCCGTGAAGCAAATCTTATGACTTTTTCTTCTCCATTTCGGCAAGATTTTGGTGGCAGTAAATCGTTGTCACTGCCTCTGTTAACTATACCTCTCAATAGGAGAGCATCTTAAAAATTTTTTGTTACGTTCCGGATTTTGGAATTGATGGAATATAGCAAACAATTTTTGCTTTTGTATGTGACATATGTGACCGAGAAGAAAAATTTGCGTAAAAAACTGATAAATGGTATCAAATCATGCAGTTTTCCAACAATGCTCTTATACTCTATGGAATGATTGTTCTCACTGCAATCTAAAAAAAAAAAAAAAATCAGCATCTCAGCCTCGATATCGTGTGCGGTTTGCCACGAATTGCCTATAAGATAAAAAAAAAATAAAACTGTCGAACATTACCTTAGCGGGATAATAAACAAGTGGAGATGAACGGAAATGTTTATTGAGTAAATTTATGAACAGCAGTTGACCACTCGACAAGAAGTTTGACATACAGACTCAGTTTTAGGAGCGTATTAAAAAATCATGCAAGCATTCGTAAGTATAATAAGATGAATATCATGGCAAATTTACGTTGTGGGTTCAGGCAAGGAAGAGTTAGATGGTTTATGGACCAAGTGTGGTCATTAAAAGGTTTTGCCAGAAGTTTGATACACACACACAGACACACACACACGCACACACACATATATGTATGTGTGTGTGTGTGTATGTGTGTGTAAAGTCGAATGTGTTGAGTTACTCATAAAGATTTTGTCAGACCGATTGACCCTCCTTTTAGTCTTATATTGTACGTCGACATTGTTAACTACAATGTTCCTAAGTATTGCCATCATATGATGCCGATGAGTTCATTATATGCTTGCAATTTGTTTTAGTAAGAACGTATTCTTGGTGAAACATATACAATAATTTTATTTTCAATCCTTGTTTGTCTGAGTCTGAAACGTTTTTAATTAATTTTCGGTTCTAGTTTCTGTCTCACGTTGAAACATTTTTCATAAATATCTGTGTATTGATCCCTTAAGTTTCCTGTGACTGTATTCTTCGATTCTTTCTGATTCTGACCCTTGTATAAACATGGCCTTCGTTCGCCCACCGCCTTATCCATTTGTACACGGTCGAGGTACTGACACCATTCCGAGAAGCGATCTCTTGAACAGATGCACCATAATACCACATCAATACTAAGCGTGCCCGAGTGTTTAGAACTTCAGGCCTGTTCGAGCGCATGTGGTACATTTGGAGTCTGGAAGAAAAATGAGAATATCTCTAGGAATGCTTGACGATATATAATATCTCACATTTGGTTTTATTAGTGTTATCAAAACTATTTTTGTTGCTCTTGTGAGAATATGTATCTTCCAAAGACATTAGTTCTGGTATGCGTTATGAATTCTGTAATATAACACTCATATTTTAACGCTTGATTATTAATTTTCCAAAAGTTCTAGTGAGTCCTTAGGATTGCCTAATAGATTCTTTAAAATAAACTTAAGCCGTCTATACTTTCGTCTGTTTCTTTTTGTTTCAGTGCACACAAATTGTCGACATCTTTGCGGTGATTTGCCAAATAGATGGTAAAACTAGATCACATACCCTTATCATCTACACGTAATCAAAAGTTTTAAGGAGGAATAATAAGACGTTCTTGGGGAAAGCCTGCTCAGTAATTTGTATTGATGCAAGCTGGACGGGACATTAATCCCTTTCATGTTCTAGAATTTCTCTCTCAGTTGCAAATAGCAACGCAGCTGTCAAAAATATTATACCAACCTGAATATGAAGTCTAAAGGACTTGTCTTTGCCTATGCCAGGTATTGATATAATTTCCTAGGTGTTTCTCTTTCACTCTCATTATGTAACTGAGTGAAAGGCATGTAATCTGTCTCTATTTCTTTCATAATTTCAATTTACTTTGGATCTGGCTTTTGAAAGATTTATGTGCGTGCCATCACCTAATTACATGGTGTTCGACATAGATAAATCTTCACATATATGACGTGTGTCTTCCTCATAGCATAATCAGTCCAACGTAGATAAACAGGTTAATCATTGCAATTAAATCATTACAGCAATATGAGGAAATTCCCATTGTAATATTATTTACAAGATTCAGAGGGTAATGTTCATGTTTTAAGGTAGAGTCTCGTACACTTCTGGAGTCAAAAGCTTATTTCGGGAAAAGGAGTGCAAATAAAAGAGAGAGAGAGAGAGAGAGAGAGAGAGAGAGAGAGTATATTAAACACCGACTTCCATTTCTTATACCATGGCTCTGTACGGATGATGCCCACCTGTTGGTTTGTAAAAGATTTATACATGCTCAACAGCAATATCAGTTTTGCTCAGTAGGCCTTAGTAGTCTCAAGAATTCATCAGTAATATATATATATATATATATATATGTGTGTGTGTGTGTGTGTGTGTGTGTGTAACTGAATAACGAAAATATGGAGCGTGATGAATATATAAATAAAAACAAAATCCACGAAGGAAAGAGAAACAATGGAGTGCTGCAAGGCCTTTCGACTTAAAAGTCCTTTACTTAGTAAAGTCAACTAAGTAAAGGATTATAAATCGAAAGGTCTTGTAGCACTCCATTGTTTCTCTATCCTTCGTGGTTTTGTCCTTATTTATATATATATATATATATATATATATATAAGGTGGGCAAAATAAAAAGGTTTTTATGCCATGATTTACAGATAAAGTATTTTAATAAATTACTTGTCACCTTATCTGGACATCGCATTAATTTAGGTAATTTATAGGACTATGTTAATGAGCAGAGATAAGGAAAATATGTGATTACATAAGAAATATTTTTCACATAATCGGAGTTTTTTTTCTACAAAAAAACCTAAATTATGATGTTAATATCAGCATTTTTATCCAATCTCTGCAAGTTTTATTGGAAATGAATTAAAAGTTAACAGATTTTGGTGAAGGATGCCAGGAGTAA
>JANJGK010006007.1:0-2500 GCA_039081455.1 Macrobrachium rosenbergii
TGATTTTGTTCTCTTTTTTGTAAATGTCAAAAAAGTTCGGTTTACCAATAAGTTTGAATTTAGAGTTATCAAACCGAATTATATTCATTTTCTCTGGTCAACCTTATTAGGAATGTTTCCTGTCGTAATAAAGTATGTTCCTTAGACTGTCGTCTTCCTGGGACTCCTGAATGTTTACATTATTATATATATAAATCTGCTGTACTGCCAGGCACTTAAGGCTGTGCAAGAGGGAGTTGGAAAGGAAGTGAGTAGAAGCCCTCAGAGAAACACAAGAGTTGCACTGAAGTTAGTGACCCATCGCGGAGTTTTCATTCGCAACAAGTGAGTACATTCTGTTTAACGCTGGCACTTCGGAAGTCAGCGTCCCAAATATACCTTGAAGTACTCCGGGATAAGATAATGCTCCAACCTCAGTACAGTCGAACACCACGAATATATTTTATTTGTTTCTTGGTAATCAAACTTTTTATGCTAATTTAAGCTAAAAAGACGCAATGATAATGAATTTTTGCCTTCCATCTTAGAAGCTTTATTTTCTTTTACTTTATTTCACCATTTACTCGAAAATGGATTCGCAAATTAAAATTTAAATGGAAAAAAGTGTGTTAATGTCGTTTCCATTGAAGCATAAATCTCTGGTGTCCCCTGTGCCAGGTAAGCTTTCATTTCTGGCTATATCTAAATCTGGCGGAAATGTGACGCTCCCGGAGACAGTCGGCATCTTGACGACGTCTAGGTGAAGGTAAAATTCCGAAGAGTCTCGCTATATTTATCTAATTACTTTGTGATCTAATTGAATCCTTATTTTATGCACCAAATACCTCCATATGTTATATATAAATAATGTTGTGGAGTATATTAGGAAGCCCAAAGGAAATGGCGGTCCCCAAAACCAAAGCTTGAAACAATTTCACGCAGAACGGTGATGTATTTTCCATAGATTTTAAGGCGATTTGGAACCAAATACACTGAATATTAGGAGAAGCATTGCAATGTCAGCATTCTTTAAACACTAGATTCTAATGAAAACTTAAACTTGGTAAAATTTTCTGAATGTGAACAACCAATAAAACTGAGGGATTACTACCTTTAGCATCTTTTAAATATTAAAAAAACATAAACAAACGTTCATTTTCGTTCAACTGCTTTTATGAGTTTGTGTGTGTGTGTCTTTGTTTTCCCAAACATTTGTTGTTAATGGAATCATGTTTTGGTATTCATTCCATTTAACATTTTCTTTTTTTATCAAATCTCGGATTTGGTCCCCATAGTCACCACATGTATTATAACCCTTGTGCATTCAGACAGAAACTGCAACGCTTCCAGGAGCTTTTGTTCTCCAAACAATGATTGACTCTTTTGCTATAGAAATAGAAATGAGTTTTATCAACAGAATAACGTTATTAACCACACTGACAGTATTATGTAAAAGTATGAAAAGAATGAAATTCATTTCAAGCAAGAATCACAAAACATTTAGAATAAAAATCTACTTCATAGTTGAGGAGGGAACTAAAGTTTTAATCTGAAATTTAAGCATGATTATGGGCACAATATTTAATAACTCCGAAATTTCATAAACAAAGCAGAAAGAAATGTATTTCCATAATGGTTATCGAAAACGGGCTAAGAGAGAGGAGGGAACATAATTTCCATAATTTCTCCTCATGCCTATGACGGCACTTCTGATGGGCGGTAAAAGTCAACTGACTCTCGAAGATCCAGCATAGAGCTAAAGAGTCGATAAGTGACACTGCTTGCCAGGCGAACATCAACAACACAGCAGTGCACAGATGGATACGACTAAATGCAGAGGAAATAGAAATACATTGATAGAAGCGCACGATCCTGCTTCGTTAGGCTTATGTTCTCCAAGATCAACGGATCATTGACATGACTTGCTCAACTGAGCCCCTTATCAACGGACGTTGCGATCAAGAGAGATAATAAACCATCCACAAACAAAATGATGAGAGAGAGAGAGAGAGAGAGAGAGAGAGAGAGAGAGAGAGAGAGAGACGAGAGAGAGGAGAGAGAGAGAGAGAGAGAGAGAGAGAGATTTGTTTCCCCCTAGTTGTCTGTCTACCTGAGACCTAATGGAGGTGATCTTCTTTCTCTTACACAACTGAAAATAAATAACAATTTCGTATGGAGTCTTCATCTAACGCAAATATGCCGAATGAATAAGGTTACATGAATTGCAAATAATGCAAAAACAAATCATTTAACTCTAATGACTATCACGAAAACTTTTAGTCACATCATAATCAAAGAACATTTAATTCAAATCAGTGCTGTAGTATTAAACAGCTCATAGTGTGTTTTCATAGACCTGTTTATAAATATACCTAGCAGAGGGTATTAACAGATACAAATGCTGGTAGCCCTGGAAGCACGATAGTAACCCCCTGTCATTTAGCAACATGTTGTTGCAGCGTCAGAGTACAAAAAAAAAAAAAAAAAAAAAATCTTGAAATCATAAACAGCGATGGTTGTT
>JANJGK010006007.1:7500-40595 GCA_039081455.1 Macrobrachium rosenbergii
TAAAATCAAAACTTCTGAGGCTAGAGGGCTGCAGTTTGGTATGTTTGATGATTGGGGGGTGGGATGATTAACATGCCAGTTTGCAGCCCTCTAGCCTCAGTAATTTTTTTAAGATCTGAGGGCGGACAGGAAAAGTGCGGACAGAATAGAGTGCGGGCGGACAGCCAAAGCCGGCGCAGTAGTTTTCTTTTACAGAAAACTAATTAAGATTTCTTACGTAGAAATGCAGAATTTAATATAATTTTTCATGTCTCTCTCAATTGAACTGAAATGCTTTTACATAAAAAGCAAAACTATATACATATATATATTGAATTTATTAGTTCTGCAGTGTTACTGTTCGGCATTTAATATTTTGACTAAAATATTAGCTTAATTCACTTAGAAGTGATGAGATAAGTGACTGGAAAGCATTACCACGCACAGTGTGATATTACGCCTATTACAGTTAGCAAACGTCATTTTCTAAAATCTCCAATTAGGGTAAAGTACTGTCGTCAAGCTATTACAAATATCAAAGGAAAATGTCGTTAAAAGAACAGAAAAAAATCCTAATTAGAATATTCCGAGATCCTTGTGGTTATCCTTTCCATGGAAAAATGATCACCTCAGAACGCACAGTACTTTACTAAAGGCCATTAAGATGACAGGGATGACTTTCCTTATACCCTTCTTGCCCTAAAGCCAGGGTAAATACTCCTTATCTGAAGTAGGTTGTTGTGGTGGCTGATGTTGACAGCAAAAGTTAACTGTCAATTTTCTTTGAATATTTTGATTAGTGAGGAGCTTATCTTGGAGGCAGCACAGCTAGAAAGAAGACATTGAATTGTGAGCCGGCCCTTTGCCAAGGAACCTTAGATATCATCTGCAGTAACAGTAGTTCCGACTACGATCTTAAGTTTGCTCCTGAGCGATAATTTGAAACAGGAATTCCAGCTCTCTCTCTCTCTCTCTCTCTCTGATTTTTCTGGGAGGCACGTCCAGCGTAGCTAGCAAGAGGAATTTTCAACTTGCTAGGGTGCGTGAATTTGCTTCTCACCTCAATCAGTTTCATCCTTTGTGAATGGTGTCACAGATCTTCATTACTTCGTTAATTAAGTTCGAGTCATCAAATAATGGGTCATCTCTGAATGGCTCTTAAGGAGAGAGCTTTAATCCTATTACTCTATCAAATGATAGGACATGAGGGACAGATAGATAAACAGGCAGATAAACAGATAAAATGAAAACTAAACATAACAAAAGCTGGTCAGCTGCACATAATCCATAGGTAATCTCACGAGAGCTCAGCAAAAGCTACTTAGTCCGCAATTCAGGAATGTGATGAGTATCGCCTAAAGTCAAGATCTCTCTCTCTGTCTCTCCTCTCTCTCTCTCTCTCATAAAATCATATTTGGATTTGATGGCCTGTTTCAGTCGTTTTATTAATTTCACTGAACGACTCCCCTTGAGTGAGTGGCTGCGGACAGTGTTCTGGGTATCATGTTCTTCACCAAGGCTACGGGTCACTGCAATAAACTAACAAAAGAGAAACCATTTCCCTGTTTAAATCAACCTAAAAGTATTGAACTTTTCAGAAGACGAGCTCAAGTTATCCAGCCCACCCAACCATCTACGTACCGATCGATCCCGTGAACAAGAGTGTCAATATTTGTGAGAGCGAGCTTAGAACAATCATTTTCGTGCTCTCGAGTACATATATTTTACTCATCTTATATCCATCTTAGTGAAACACGGATGCATACACATTTTCACATAAAACACGTCATCCATACAAAAAGAAATTGTTCAAGTAAAAGTTCGCAGTACATATATATTTACTGTAAAACCTCTTAATGTGACTTACTAATATTTGAATTTGAAACAGTCTGCCGCCTTTGCGAATGCCATCATGAAATTTATTGCAAAGAAAACGTAACTCATCAATCAATAAAGCCTTGAAGGAAATTTGAACTCTCTCGCAACGAAGGAAATCACAGAAAACAGGCTACCGAGAGAGGAACAAAACGACCCCTGAACAACTGAGGAATCGAACAACGCTTTCACAGGAAAAACGAAGCCTGCTGTGAAGCCATTTGGACAACTTCTTCTTCTACTTCGTTTAACGTGCTTTTTTTTCCATTTTTCATATGGGGTAAGCACGATGCCTTCTTTTTGAAGGGCTTTGATTTGGCGTTGGGGTAGGCCGTAGCCTCGATCGGCTGCCCTGCTGACATCGCTTAGACCCCGGTAGCACATGTGTATATGTATTGTGCCAAATCCCCAGCTCCCTTTCCCCCAGCAGCGAAGAGACGTGAGTGGTTAGAAGCCACTTTTCGACTTCAGAAAAGAAAAGTCATCGCATCATTCTCTTGCGGACAGCTTCCGTGTGAGGACGATGTGGAACTGAATATTAATGCAACGAAATTCATTTCCAGGCCAAAGTCAGGGCTACTACGGGCGAAAAACCAAAGAATAAATAAAAATTCCTCCTCAACATATTTCAGATGACACCAACACATTTTGTTAGAGGGACCGTAAATCATTTTTCGAGATCAACAGCAAGTGGAAAGTGCTCTCTCTCTCTCTCTCTCTCTCTCTCTCTCTCTCTCTCTCTCTCCTCTCTCTCTCTCTCTCTCTCTCTCTCTCTCTCCCAGGTGTTTTAAATAAAAATTATTTGCACGAAGTCATAATTTGGCGTGAAAGCTGGACACAACTGTCTGTAAACTACCAAAAAACCTGTTTTTGTGAGTTGAAATTATAATAATAGGAGTTCTACGTTTTGCTATATAAATTCTTGATTATTGTTATTGTCAAAAAATGGGAAGAGAAATTTGACATGTATTTTCATTTGTTTATATAAAAAAACTGTCTAAATACAATATATATATATACATATATATATATATATATATATATATATATATATATATATATATATATATATATATATATATATATATATGTATGTATAAATATGTCTGTGTATATATACAAACTGTATATGTGTATATATATATATATGTATGTATATATGTTTGTGTATATATACATATATATGTATATATATATATATATATATATATATATTATATATATATATATATATATATATATATATATATATATATATATATATATATATATAGTTCCTCGTTGGGTGAGAGGGTTCCGTTCTCAGCTACCACTCTGTTGGTCGCGAGTCCGAATCTTCGACCGGCCAATGAAGAATAAGAGGAATTTATTTCTGGTGATAGAAATTCATTTCTCGCTATAATGTGGTTCGAATTCCACAATAAGCTGTAGGTCCCGTTGCTAGGTAACACAATTGGTTCTTAGCCACGTAAAACAAGTCTAATCCTTCGGGCCAGCCCTATGAGAGCTGTTAATCAGCTCAGTGGTCTGGTTAAACTAAGATATGCTTACTTATTACTATATATATATATATATATAATATATATATATATATATATATATATATATATATATATATATTATAGTTATAGACATACTGTGCGAGTATGTGTGTAAGTAACATTTTCCACGGACGGAATCCTATCACTAAAATAAAAGTGCGCAGAGCCGCCGCCACCGCAGCCAACCGCCGCCCCCCCCCCCCCCCGGCCTTTTGTCTCTTACTGAGCATAGAACGAACATATGTCATGAGAACGATCTCCCATCTCCCTGAGTCCCAGGCTGCATTTACAGCTTTTATTCCAGCTGAGGTGTCAAGAAACTTCTCGTTTTATTGGAAAACTTCTCACGGGACACATTCCAGGGGACGTTTGCTTGAGACACTGAGGACTCAGCCCTGGGCTTTGAACGTCTCATTATTATTATTATTATTATTATTATTATTATTATTATTATTATTATTATTATTATTATTATTATTATTATTTTTCAGTCTCGGAGAAAAGGATGTTTATTTGTTTAATAGTAATGATGGAACATACTCGATTAAATTTGTATCAAGGAATATCAGACGCTAATACCTTCAATGGTAATCAGAATCTGTAGGGTAACGTGAGTGATGATAAGTGATTTTCAAAAAGAGACTAAATTATAAAATATTGTTTAGATATACTTCAAGAAATACTTGCTACAGATAATAATAATGGTACTAATAATAATATCGACTCTACAGGAAAATTTTTATATGAATCAAGATTAAAAATAATTACTTCATTGCGTTTTAAAAGCAAAATGCAATAAGATCACTTTTGCTTTTGAGTATATGCTTAGCAAATATATTTTAAAAGATGGTAGCGTTTTCACCTCGATGAATAATATATATAAAAAATGTCAAGTTGGCTAAAACAGCAAAGTATCTAAATTAGTGAGAGTAAGATTTTCATTTGCGGAAGACTGACATTATTTATCGCTGACTCTTGCGATTTCCTCCTCACCCGTTTTCGTGTGCAGGAAACCTCCCGAATGTCGGCCATCAAAATAAAGAAAGGTAATTTGTCCTTATTAGAAGGTAATCTTTTGAACAATTCTATTTTTACATTAATATACATACATACATATATGCATATGTATATGTATATGTATATATATATATATATATATATATATATATATATATATATATATATATATATATATATGTATATATGTGTGTGTGTGTGTGTTTAAATAAAGCCATAGAATAACGGGTAATTATCATTCCGTTTCACCCTACAGGGATATTTAAAGCTAGGATGTGGAAATTATTCCATATATATATATATATATATATATATATATATATATATATATATATATATATATATATATATATATATATATATATATATAATGTGTGTGTGTGCGCGCGCGCGTGTGAGGTGTCGTTGGTGTCAGAGCAAAATCAGTGACAGAAAAGAAAGAACTAGAACCGAAGCCTGTAGTGGGAGACAGATGGTCAGAGTCGGTAGTTTTCACCTTTACCAATGAACAGTGAACCTACAGGACAAGTACTTTGCTCCATATTTCACATGTAACAATAAAATGGAACCTCTAATTTTCAGCCAGTTGTAACGTAGAACAAAGATATGTTGTGCTGATTATTATTATTATTATTATTATTATTATTATTATTATTATTATTATTATTATTATTATTATTATTATTATTATATAGACTTACATGACAGGTTGGGTAAGGTAAAGAAACATTAGAGTAATTTTGCGCACTCTCGGTAGGCTGCCACCAGCTGTGGTGTTTGTAGCAAACCACCAGCAAAAAGAAACAAACAATACAAAATAGGAAAAAGTAGCAAGTGCACTGGAATGTACGGTAACGTGTTCTGAGGAGATGTGGGTAGGTAATGATTTGCAACGTAGGTTTATACTAATACCACCTTGACGGTGCTTGTGAGTGACAAATGCAACTGGCTTTCATACAAACTTACGAAAAAATCATTATTACCACAAAAGGTACGAAACAGCATTCAGTAAGTAAAAATGTACATAATCTCCACCACTGAACAGCCTGGCGAGCTCAAAAATAACCTTAACGCTTCAATGGCCTCCGACACAAAATACATATACAATACCGGGTAAGAAAAAATTAGGTAACAATGAAATCAAGTTTTGCCAAGGTTATGCTAACACCAAAACCAGTTAACCTTGTTTCACAGACCTGAGATTTGGCCTACCTTAGCCTACAGCACCAGATACCTTTAAAATCACCAATTCTCAAAACTCCGTATTGACCACAGAAAATATTCTCTCATGCTCACACCCAAGCTCTAGATCTTGCTCACACCTTTGAGAAGAATACAGGGTATAATATACTCGGAGAGATGGTTTGTGTCTTACGGCAGTCCTGCTGCACTCAGGCTTTTCTCCCCAGACAAAATATTACGAGTCTTGCATTTTCTTTGAAACAGGGGACTGGACTTGATTTCACCCTTAGACTTCATCGGGAACATCACCCTCGGAACTCGTATTTCACCCCAGAACTTGTTGCTGGAGAGGGAAAAGAAAACTCTCAGTTCTCCTACAGTTGGTATGACTTTTATAACAATGACAAGAGGCGGGAAGGCGATTAATAGCAAAAAAAAAAAAAAAAAAAAAAAAAAAAAAATATTACGTTATCAGGTTATAACAGCTTCCCTTTTAATTGTTTCATGCTCCAGGAAACAAACGGGCATTATCTTACCGTATGTTACGGCATAATGTTGCGTTGTGATAAATGCCACGTAGTCATAAATTGGCCTTGCTACTGGGGACAAGGAAAGGGCGTCTCGTTATCCCCTCGTGGCTTTGTTTATGTTCGTTCATCTCTCTGTGTGATACAAGAGTATAATATACAAAGCATATGTAGGTGTGGCTGTATATATACTTTTGTAACATTTCATCTCTCCATATTTTACCAGTGAACAGGGGCACAAAAGGAAGTGCTCGAAATATACGGTTGCAACGTTCAAATACTTTTTTGTGGGCCTTATTTATCTTCATTCTGTATTACAGCAAAAGATATATATATATATATATATATATATATATATATATATATATATATATATATATATATATATATATATATATATATATATATATATATATATAAAAGTGCAAGTCTTTTTCATAACATATAAATTCATTAATACATGCTATCAATATGTTTTCTCTATAACCTATAAAAAATAGTATATGCTACCTATAAAAAATAGTAGGCAATATGCTAGCAGTCCAAAATTTTTTTTTTCATAAATTATTTTTTTATAAAAATAAATGCCCTTATGAGGTTAGGCCAGGACATGGTATTCTAGAAAGGGTTTTCCCATCGTTTTACACTCGCCCCAAGGTGTTCTTGATAACCTATTAAAATATGCGCTATCAACATAAATTTTCTTCATAACCTACATACGCTACCACTGTACATGTTTTCTATTCAGATATTGGAGAGGTAAATAAACAAACAACTGCGAGGCTAAAGTAAACAAATCTGAACAACCAAGCCTACGCAAGTCACGAGTCAGACGACAACTCACTGCAGTAAAATGAAACTTTGTGGTCTTATATAATTATTTTGATATTATGAAATATAGTAATCAATAATTGGAATATCACTAATCTGAATATAACAAATCTCTTACCTAGATATATATGGGCGTTCTGGCGTTGTTACTATCCCAGGCGAGACAATTCCCGTTTGCTTCCGTCATCTCTTGTAACAAAATTACGAGACGCAATCCTTCAAATTTCTTCCTCATATGGGTGGTACCTCTCTTGCTTAAGGCAATGGAATTGCGTGAATGCACTACACGGTAAGATAATCCGAAAAGGAAACGCGTCACAAAGCGCTAGAATATCGCTTGAGCCAGAACCACACACAAATCGAGATCGGCTGTTGGTAATCACCGTAAAACCCGACTCTCTGTTTGGAACTGTTACGTACTTACATAATTTCATATTTCCGAAAATACTCAGTAAAAATATGTCAAGAAATATAAAATATTGTATGTATACTAGCTGGCATTGTATATCTGTGATACGACTATGACGAGTTCAAAAATCTAAGTACATAGATATATATTTACTTTGATGATTTGATATTTTATTTTTAGAGAACGAACGAGCTCTTATCGTAGAAAATGGGTAGTTTTAGTAGGATACGGAAGTAAATTTCTCATTTTCTATGATCCAGAATTGGCAAGTCATACAGACATTGTAAGACAATTTGTCGCTCACAGGGCGATATTGCAGGGTGGTATCGAGATACATAGATACATATTTACTCTGATATTATATTTTTTGAGAGAGAGAGCCAGTTTTTATCGTAGATAATGTGTATTTTAGTAGGAAAGTAAAGTATATTTCTCACTTCCAACTAAATAGTCATACAGAAATTTTGCGTCAATGTTTCGCTCAGTGCTGCTCAAATGCCGGTAAATACGGTGAGCAAAATTGTAAAAAAAAAAAAAAAAAAAAAAAAAAATCTAAACAAAATTTTGTTAGCAATAATATTTCAGGACACATGTTTATTTAGACTTATACCAGTCCAAAACTGTAAAAAAAAAAAACTTATAATCGATAATTCCTCAAAATTCGGCAGTCAGCGCGCCCCGGAAGCTAAAAGCTTCAGGAATATGGAAATCGGTAAAAAATATAAGACGTAAACGAAAAGAGCATAAAATATATAAGAATGAAAATGTTTTTTTCCGAAAATATGATAAATGGAAGTGGGAGACGTTGATCCTCCTTCCTTCCTTCCTTCCTTCCTTCCTTCAAAGGACTACGGCAGTGCTGAAGAATTTCATGGGAACAGATTTGAGGGAACTGATTAGGGAACCGCCTGAAGCAAATTCCAGATGACAGCCCGAAGAAGGGAGGTCCGGAGATGTTCGAAAAATTGACGATTTTTCTTGTCTGATGAACTGAAGATAGATCTTAAAGGTCAGGGGGACAACCATCAGGATAAGAAAGAGGACGGGAGATTGATTTCTTGGAAGGAGCAGGAGGAGAGCGAGAGACGAGGGCAAAGGGTCAGAAAAGGTCATCATTTTCTCAGAGCGCCAAGACGTTCTCAATCGACGCTCGCGTTGATAGAGCAATTGAACATTTGCCTTCCATGAAGGGATTATCCTGAAGAGGGTATAGTGCCATTTCATGCGATATAAGTGAACGGATTGTCGCCACAAAATGTCATAAAATAAGAGCCTGTGTGAAAAAATATCATATTTGGTTATTGTATAGATCAAGCAATTTCTACTCCAGTGTACATAGCACAATGTTTTCTTTGCTGTTGTTACTATAAATATGCTTAAGCATATATGAATACTACAGTTTCCTCTAAGAATAGATATATTCAAATGGCGCAATTTTTAGCGCCCCGCCATCGTTCTTGATACCCTTATGTATGTATGTATATATATATATATATATATATATATATATATATATATATATACACACATATATATATATATATATATATATATATATATATATATATATATATATATATATATATACATATATATATGTATATATATATATATATATATATATATATATATATATATGTACATATATATATATATATATATATATATATATACATATATATATATATATATATATATATATATATATATATATATATATATATATATATATATATATATAATACAAATGTCCCTGAAGAGACGTGACAGGGTTTCGAGGGCCATCAGTGGCAGCGACAGAGAGAAAGTAACAGAAAGGAACCCTAACGTGGACATTGGGTTGTAATTCTGATAGATTCGTTTGCTTCCCCGAAGGTTGTTCTTGAAAGAAGAAAAAGGTAACAAAGGGAAGAAATGATTGCATTCCCTTCTCTTTCTCGAAACACGACAAGAAAGCAGAGAACTTGATGGCTGCATTAACATCTATTTTTTTTTAGTTAGCAGAGATAATGTTATAAAATGGAAAATGACAACCAGAATATTTTTATTAAAGAGAATGGGAAGGTTGTGAACCTGAAACCATAGCGAAGGTTATTCAGCGATGTCTGTTACATTTTACACAGGGAATGGTAGAAATGATCTGTTGATGATTCTGAGGTAAATTTTTGCGGATCACTGATGATATTCATGATATGAAATACAGAAATGTAGCTTTTCACCATTCTGGAGAAAATTGATGGTTCAGTCAGCGACGGTTACTGAAATGCAAAAGATATGACATCACTTCTTGAAGGCAAAACCAGTTCAGCTGAAACAACGATAACAGCCTCTGTGATGGTTAGTGCAGATTTAAGGTGGCTGGTGAACAGTAAGGATTGGTCAAGTGCTGAAAAGGAATAAGAGGCTGGTGGGGCCCTCTGGAGTAGTACAACAAAAAAACACACCCACACAAAAGGAATTTTAGATAAGCAAGGCTTCAACGAAATCTTTGATGCAGATGTCGAAGGGCACAGCCTGGAACAGCGTCAGGAAAGTGGAAATATCTCTATTTTTCTTGAGAAGCCTCATTACAAGTGAATCTCCCTTAGGGGCCAAGCGCTGTGAGCTATGAGGTTATTCAGTGCTGAAATGGAATTTGAGAGCAAAAGGCTTGAAAGGTGTAACAGGAGCAAAACCTCGCAGTTGCAATATGAAACAATTGTTAAGAGAGAGTGGAAAGTAAGATGGAAGAAGGATGCTGTAATATGAACGGAGGTACAGTAAAAAGGTATGAAAGGGGTTGCGGCTAGGGGCCGAAGGTATGCTGCAAAGAACTATGAGTAAGGTGCACTAATGGCGCCATCCCTACGGGGGATAAACTATCATGGAAGTTTTTTTATTAATTTCTGTAGGAATTTCTTTTACTGTTTCATTTCAATGTTTCCGTTTATGGGCTAAGTAAGAGTTTTCATGTGCGTAGTAAGAGTGAATCACTTTCAGTCACGATGAAAGCCGCCCTTCTCTGCAGCAGTGAATATTCGACGCGTCCAACGTTTCCACATAATCCTGGATATTTCTCTGGAAAACTCACAAAGGAGAATCCTTATAAGTAGTTGCTGGCATTTTTTATAATACTGTGAGATATGTGGAAAAAAAACGTCATATGAAACTCGACACATTTATTGAGGGAACCTGTTTTACAGATAGCCGTGGCCATATAATAAACATTACATAAAAATCATATTTAAGAGATTTTTTTCACGTTAAATGGGGATAAAATGTTAATACTTGAAGCTTGGCTCTCCAGCCAATTTATAATAACTTGATCAACTCGAGTAGCGATGTGGAAGACGATGACTAATGAACCATGATACATATAATGAGGAAGAACTTACTTAGGTATAACACAGCTCTCTCTCTCTCTCTCTCTCTCTCTCTCTCTCTCTCTCTCTCTCTCTCTCTCTCTCTCTCTCTATATATATATATATATATATATATATATATATATATATATATATATATATATATATATATATATATATGTGTGTGTGTGTGTGTGTGTATGTATGTATCTACTTATCTATTTATCTAGCTATCTATCTTAAGAGTGTCATTAAAGTCATTCTTTTAATACATGTACATGTCTCCTAGCCCGATATTTGATGGTTTCTTCCCAAGAATGCTTCGTCTTCAATTCAATCATCTTTTTCGTGACAAAATCCCTTGTGAGAAAACTTGATTGGTTGTGAATGACTGAAAACATTTGTAAGAATATTGCCGGGATTGTAGGAATGATTGTTGACAGATCTTGCACAGAGCAGTATATATGAAAATCAAATTTCATTTCGAAACTACGTATTCTGAAATAAAGCGTACTTATTACATAGCAACATAGAACTTGATAACTGATATTCTGGACGACATATAAGGCACCATCCTTATCATTCGGAAGCACAATCGCCTTCAGATGCTTCCCACAGAGAAGAATTGGATAAACAAGATGCATAATGTCCTTCAAAGATCGTTTCACAGACTTCTGAACAACAATGCAAGAAATACAGAATAAAGGTTTCCACTTTTCCCAGGTATTGACCGAATTGAATAAATTAATAAGACAATTATTTCAAGAAAAAAACTATTTTCATCCCTAGAGACTCACATTGACCCAATTAAACTTTTGTTGAATTAAGCCAGCGAACGCCACTTGATTAGAAGATATATTAGCTCAGAAAATATCAATGATTCACAGAAAAATAAATTGTTGTTGATCACCGAAAGCATCTGAAATTTACAGCATTTGATCAGAAAGTTTATGTTGTCGGAAGGAGATAAATTATTTGTGAGAGACTGGAATGGGATTTACTGATGCCGATTCATTATCAAAGTTCAAAAAGCATAAGATATAATTGATTACATGAGTCCAGATTCTTTCCCTTCCAAAATGCAGTATATTTATTAGATGCCTAACCAGCTCTCGCGTCATCTTTGTTTACGAGAAGAATGGAATGCGCGTCAACATCTACTACATGCACACTCGTTTATGTTCATAAATTGTGTCAGTTCAGCAAATTTTAAGGACGAAAGAGATCTTTTTCCATAACTTTATAATTCGAAAGTACCTTAATTTCTGCTGTTGAGGTGCTTTGGAATAATAAAGCTATGGGAAAAACCTCCTGAATCACCCTTAACAGTTACCGAACCGTCATGATCCATGAAGATAAACGGGTGTGTCTGTAGTAGATGTTGACGCACCTTTCATTCCTCTCTCATCCAAACCTGAAGCAGGAGCTGGCTCGTCATCTAATAAATATTTTTCTACCGTTAAGAACGGAGTAACATTTGACCTTGAAATAATCGCTAATGAAAAGATTCCATTTTTTGAAACTGCATATTTGGAAGGGTAAGAACGTGCCACCAAACTTCCTACTGGAATATCAAAGCCACCCTCAGCGTGTAATCACTGTGGCTAACAGACAGGGCTCAGGGATCTGTGAAGCGTGAATCACGCAGTGAAAAAAGCTGTGGTGGTGAAACGACCCAATTAGGGTCGGGTGAATGACCACTTTACTCAATCTAGAATGACACGAAAATATAAAGATGTTCAGTAAGAGTATTCTGTTTATTAAAAAATCAGATTATATATATATATATATATATATATATATATATATATATATATATATATATATATATATATATATATATATACATATATATATATATATATATATATATATATGTGTGTGTGTGTGTGTGTGTGTGTGTGTGTGTGTGGTGTGTGTGTGTGTGTGTGTGTGTGTGTGTTTTGTGTAGTGAGGTGGTATATCAAAAGAGACTCAACTTGTCCATTTTCTGGTTTATCACGAAAGTGCAAAATGGAGGTGCTTGTTCAGGCAACTTCTCCCCGTGAATTCCTCCCGCCACTCTCTCACTGTTTCACACAGACTCCAAGCACACTGGTAACCAATTATGTTTTTGGTATAAAAGATCAACTTGACAGCATAGTTTATACTAAGGGTGATACAGAGGTCACTGGAAAATGATCATAAATATTTGTGTATACAAAATTCATTATTTTCCCAGAGACATAAATATGATAAGTGGCAGCATATTTTACGTATGTGTTCTCATATGTTCCTTCCTTGCCAGAAGGACAGAACGTGTAGTACTTAAGAAATGAGAGCAGCGTCCTGAGATTCCTTTAGTCTCGGTTACCAGGCGACAAAACGTCGACGCCGTCGAGCACAAGAGGTTTGAACATGATCACCTTCGCTGCCTTTACAAAAAAACGCCTTCTGCCATATTTCGTCGTCACAATTCTTTCAGCTTTGTAATACAAAGCTTATCATGTTATTCAGTCATTGAGTTATAAGCATATCCACAGGAAAATAAATCTAAACAATTATGCATTATTAATGTGCCACTTTCACACACACACACCTAATATATATATATATATATATATATATATATATATATATATATATATATATATATATATATATATATATATATATATATATATATATATATATATATATATATATCCAGTAACTCACATTTGTAGCTTAATATCTGTGAATATAAAACAGTTACACATGACAAATAACAAAAATTCACACACACATACTGTATGTATATATATGAAAGTTTTTCCATTATTTGTCACGTTTGAATGTCCTTATATTCACAGCCACTAAGCCACAAATGTGGCTCACAGATGTAAAGAGAACTAGAACGAGAGAGAAAGAGAGCCGGAATTCATTATTTTCCTCCTTTTCCGGTTTCATTCTTTTTTCTTTTAAAGTCACTTGATCCTTGACCATTCATCATTATTTCACGTAAACATTAAACAAACATTCTATAAAGAAAAGGAATAAAAAATAAACAACGCATGAGAGAATACAATATCTGTCTCAAAATGCTGTGTCATGAAATTTGTTGTCGATGTAGTTTGCTTGGATTTTACCTGATGCAGTCATCATTACTTGTTATGGAAAAGGCCATCAGAAAGAAGTCAGGAAAAACTACTAAATACAAAACGTGACGACATTTGTAGGCTTTTTAAAGTACAATACAAAACAGATGTTATGCAGTGAGCTATGTAATATTTCACGGGAGCAAATGTCATTTTCTGAAGAGTTACATGTGGACGGTGTTCCTGTTAAATGAGTTCAATTTCGAAGTTTTGTCCTGGTTGGAGAGGAACTAGAATAGAATGACACCGGGTGACATGAGAACTCGATGTGAATGTGAGCGTTAAGCTTTTATCATTGCTCAGGAGTCTGAATAGACTGATGTTTCTGTTAAAGCCTTAGTTATGGATACATTTATTTGACAGCTTCTGCTCAGCATTGTACTTTGACGGTCACTCAAAACAAAATGGTTTGAATATGAGGTGATTCTCATCCAGTATATGTATTCCCTTTGTGTGGTAAGCAATAATAAAGTATTTTACCTCATGATGTTAGTTATCATCTTTATCAAGAGGTAAACAGATATTTTACCCTACTTTTGATTCAACTAACTTCATTTTAATAAGTAAACTTCCTTTTTCTTTTACACCTGTCAGTCTGACTTTGAAAGCTTGAGTCTTTGAGCTTCATTTTGTTTTCCTGACGTCAATTTACTTTTTAACGGGAAATTCTTCTGAGGGGGTTAACGTCTGGTTCCATGGCAGTACATCAACAATACTCTGCTCCTATAAAGGCATCATTTTAAGACGCCGGAGAGTAATCAAGATATTATGAGATATTTCTTACTTTTATTATTAGGAAAATGTGACGCGCCTTTAACAAATGACCAAATCTAATGGTATAGCGGAAGCTGTATCATCATAGCCTTTTATAATGAATGTTGCAGAAGCTTAAGCACATCCCTTTCTAGAAGTTAATTTACGCTGCTCTCACTACTGAAACGAGTTGTGACTTCAGAGGCAGTTTTGAAGGCTTGCAAGGGACCAGCCCATAATAATAAAATAATCAAGTATCAGTATATTATACGTTGCTGTCCGATGCACATTGATGTCAACCTCTGGAGAATCCACCAGAATTGGATAAAATTCTGTCTTTTCTGCAAGTTTCAAATCCCTCCACTTATTTCCCCATTAACAGAGCAATGGAAGCGACTCTATAATCTGTAAGCTCTCCTGCAACATGTTGCATAAAAATATTTATTGCAGGCAACGCTTAATAGCTTCAGTTTAACATCTCCCACAGAGTGCCTTTTATTTCATATTAAAGACCAAAAAATATCACACTTGTTTTTTCTCCTTTAGTTTCACAAATAACACGAAGAGGAATCCGCTCCCAAGGGAGTGCCTCAGAGCTCGTGTTTTCCAGCGAAATGTCACTCGCTTTGCCAACTTTTACCTCCCAGGTCTCGCCTCCATTTTGACAGTATTCTTTGTTTCTTATTCTGCATGATGTTTGTTAGTAAATTAGTTAAATAATTTCATTAATCACTAAAGATTTTGTTTTGAAAATTTCTCAGGTGGTGGATGGGGGGATGGGGAATGCGTTCGTGAATCTACCGATAACCCTATTTTAATTCACATTTCCTTTATCAGTAGTTTGATATAAATAGAGTGCTTAATTTTTCTGTTCCTGCAAAACATTTCTTGATATCTGTTGACGTCTTCTTCAGGAAAGGTTGATTCTACTTTTTTTCATTTTTTAGAGTTAAAGATAATTTCTTATAATCGTATCGTATATTTTGAAATGACATCATTAATCCCGGCTATTCGCTTGGTAGTTAATGGGTCCACACTGGACTTAATTTTGGACATTGCTATTTAGTTTCCTTTCCATTGTTGCATGGAGGAAATTATGGGTAAAATGATTTCCGTAAGGATAAGAAACGCCCCTTTGTGATGACATTGTTATCTGTATTAATTTTGTGTAATTTATTCATGTATGTTTATCCCAAAATATTTAATTCGCTCCATCTCTCAACTCTAACCATGCTGATATCTATCTAATCGATATTAATTTGATAGTGAACAAACAACAGTCATCTAACAGTCACTTGTAAAGCTCACATTCATGAAGCAATGAAGACTCATTATTTAATCCTGGCAAACAGACCTCTTTCGAGTGAAAAGAAACGAGGTCACAGTAACAAAATGGAATTTCCGCTCTGACAGAATTCATCGCACACTTACACGCAGAGAAACATCTCGAGAGAAAATGGAAGTGGTCCCTCTGAAGCAGATTTTAATCAATTTAGGATGCCGGTGGCTTTTCTGGGATGGATTAATTGAAGATATTTTGCAGATGACTTCTCCTATAAAAATTGATTGATTGATTTAATATCATCATTTAGCACTGTACAATGGTAGCCTTTGATACCTCAAGTGAACGAAGCTTCTTTATTGGGAAGGGAAGGTGATGATTTTACTTTCCTAATGTATTGAGAAGGAATTTTTATTCAAAATCAACAAGAAAATCTACAAAATGAAGGAGATTCCGAGACATTGCTCTGAGTCTCGTAGATGAAAAAGAGCTGCTTACTGAAGAAGATAATTAAGATAAGAAAAGGCCTTGATGGTCTGGGAACTTCAGCCTCTGCAGTGGTGACGAAGGGAACGGAGGAGGACGTTCCTCAGGGTTTCATTCTAAATTGAGGGATTCTGGTGAATGAGAAAAAGTTTTGGGGGCTAAGTGTGAGACTCGTGCAAACAGTTGGAATAACAACATTCTGAAGACTTTCAATTCCAACTTGAACTCCAGCTGCTTTGAATATGCATTTGTTTGTGTATTTCCTTTAAATGCACATAGTAGCTATTTCCTTTTATCTCCTATTCAAATGGAAATAAGAAAAGTTACAGGACCGAAACAATATGTCGCATCAACTGATAAAATTGATCGTAAACAGCAAGAGAGGAAAAAATCTACGAATAGTTGATGTCAGAAAAATTATTCTTTTAATCAACAAACAAACATGAGAAAATGGACACTTTTTTTTTTTTTTTTGTCTTAGAGAAGATTACTGAAGGTCAAAAATTTCTTCTTAGGAATAAAAGTTAGGTAAGATTCAATTCGAAAGCTTATTGTGGGTGAGTTTTCCAGTACTAATTGACTGACTGAAATAGCACCATTAACTGATACCCTATCAGAACCGAACTTGACACATGCAAAAATACAACTTATTTGCTGTAAAGATGATGAACTGGCACTCAGGAATTGCATAATTTCGTGAGCTGCATAGTTCCACTGCTATTTTTATGCAATGCCCCGATATTCCTGAATACTTTAGCAACTAGACAAAGGTACCTAATTCATTGCTGAGATCAACATTGTTAAAGTAGATGCTTTCAAAAAGATCCCAGGTTGTTTCCCTCCATATGGATAGATCTTGCGTCTCTCACTGGTCATGTCAAGTCTTTGACCCCTGACTTGCGGGGCTCAGGTGTAAGTATCTTTGACAGCAGGTGATCATTCCAGGGAAGAATAAATAAAAAAATCTCTGACCTAAAGCTAATTGTTTCCTGTCTTTCAGGATCCTGAGCGATTACACCAATAAATACAAAGAATCCTGATCATTGATATAATACCAATTTCATGTTTATTCAATGGTTCTATCACGGTGCAAACATCGAGAGGCTAACAACGGAATTACGAGGTAAAGGAGGGGGAATAATGGAATCAGGGAAGGACACTTAAGTGAAGTGAATCACGAAAAAAGGTGGATAGCGACAGAGGAAAAAAGTAGGAAAAGAAGTAATGAAATCCTATTGATGCTTACTTTGTTGCTCAAAGGAAGAAACCTTCATTCTGCAGTGGATGAGAACAAGAAAACTATTCAATGACCACTTAATCTAAAACAGATCAATCTCTGGGAGAAGCAAACGTCGAACAGTGTTCCAGCAAAGGAGGGACACTTGATCTAAAACAGATTGCGTTGATTTAGAATTTGGATTTTGCGTTGATGTTACGTAGTCTACAGTAGAAGCAAAAGTGTGCTTCACTTCCCGCTTCCTTTTAATTGACTTCCTTTGGATCGTGGGCTGATTTCGCACTAAGAGCAGCAACAAGGAAGTTATCTTCTTCAGGTGAAGAGACGGAACAGGCATGTGAAGAATGTGAAGAGTCGTCCCTCTGTTAGGAGAGAGAGAGAGAGAGAGAGAGAGAGAGAGAGAGAGAGAGAGAGAGAGAGAGAGAGAGAGAGAATCCCTAATATAAATAGCTCTTACTATTTTTTAACATTGTTCGGGAATGAAGTTAGTAACAAGAAAATATCCAAATGTTGACTTATGTATCGACGGAAACTAATCATAAAAAAACCCGCATTAATGTGGAAAACCAACGATAGCTGTCTCTCCCTTTGAGTGCCTTTTGAATCTCACAGCAGTCTGAGATCATTGCAACTTTTTATCACAGCAGCTGCAAGAAGTTCCAAGTTGTCCCGTGATTGGTGAGACACTTCCAGGGAGTCTGACAGATTCCCTGCCCCTGAGGAGAGCACGTCTCTGGAATTTCCAGTGAAAGCATAAACGCATAAAGATAATTCATTTTCGAATTGCACTGCCACCTTCATTATTTACGGTTACCTTATTTCATTAATATCAAAAGTACAGCTTGTACAAACATTTATACACATATTCACATGCACACAGCCTCTTACTCACATACATACATGCACACACACACACACACACACACACACATATATATATATATATATATATATATATATATATATATATATATATATATATATAAATATATATATATATATATATATATATATATATATATATATATATATATATTTCTGACTCACGTCGGGATCGAACCCAGGTCTCTCAGGTGGAAAGCAAGGGCGTTACCCACTGGGCCATACAAGACTTGTATGGCCCAGTGGGTAACGCCCTTGCTTTCCACCTGAGAGACCTGGGTTCGATCCCGACGTGAGTCAGAAATTTATTTCTGTTCCACACGTGATTGTGTGTTGATGATTTCTATATATATATATATATATATATATATATATATATATATATATATATATACAGTATAACATACATATGTGTGTGTGTCCGCCGGCAGCAGGGAACACCCTTCCTGGATAAGAGATAAGATTTTGTGCCCGAGTGTGTGATTATGTTTATGTGCAGCCGTTAATTATGTTTTCATATATTTTCCCTAATGGTATTTCATTATGGAAGTTAATTTAGCAACATCATATGATTTTGGTTTATATCATATATCTATTTGCACTCTGTGGAAAATAATAATAGATAAACAGATTAAAAATTAAAAAAGGGGGGCGGGGGGAACCTCGATGTCCTCTGAGGTTCCTTTCTGCCGTCGTCATATTTCGGAGATAATTGTTTTGACTTGACACTATCACACGGGGTGGAAGGGAGCCAAGAGAGGAGAGGAATGACCCTCGTAGCCATTTCTTCTTCGCTTTAACGGCTCATGTTTTGTGTAACACTGGCTTATCAGAGAGAGAGAGAGAGAGAGAGAGAGAGAGAGAGAGAGAGAGAGAGAGAGAGAGAGAGAGAGAGAGAGAAGGGTGGGGGGAGGGGAGTATGGAAGAGGGAAGAGGAACTACCGAGGTAAATTAGGAAAATGACATCTTGTGGAGCCCATAAAGTGATACGACTCTGGCATATTCAGGCCTCCTTCAACTGAGAGTTGAGCCAGATTTAAAAAAGAAACCTTACTTCTTTCCATTGCACAGAGAATCATTCCATAACAAGAAAGATCATTTACCTGAGGTTCAAATAACATAGACCATGGTCATCAATGGAAAACGTGTTTTGAGCATTTAGAGATATCGATCCTTTAACCCTGAATATTCAGTATAAACATATCGAAAAGTCGTGGTCTTTCAAAATTCATGAAAGGGAACTTTGCTGAGAAATAGATGCCTGTTTCTCAGGCTTTCTTATATGAATATATCATTGTATCGGTGGTAGTCATTTCATGAACTGACTCCCACTAATACAATGATTTATTCATAGAAGTAAGCCTGAAAAATAGGCATCTATTTCTCAGCAAAGTTTCCCTGTATCAATTCTAAAGGATCAGAATCAGGAGATTATTTCATGGGCGTAAATTTTGACCTAACCTCTCTAGTTGAATCGTTTTTAGATAAACGAAGTATTTCAGTTCAATTTACCTTGAGAAGGCATCGTTATTTAGGATTAAACTAATTATTCTCAAACGATGTCCATAGCTTCACTGAAATAACTCGTTTCTATAATATTTAAGGATGCCAACGATCTCTGTCATCAAAACATGACATTTCAGTCACTCATCACAGCTGTCATGAAAACTGCCGGAAACGTAAGCAGAGAATAAAATCTGTAGGTATTTGTGTACCCATCTATCTACGCATTACTCTCCGTTGTGTTCTGGGAAACGTTTCCCTACAGTAATACCATTGCACAAGGGTTCATTGTTATTAATTTCGCCATTGGTCAAAAGCGTCAAGTTATTCAATCATTAGCCTTTATATACATTTTTCAAACGTAATCTTAAGAGCTGTAGGCACCCCTCCCGGCCAGCAGCTGTCTGCATTTTTAAAACAACCCAAGGGGGTTCAGGGAAAGGCACTATCATTTCCATTTCATTACAATAGGCCGACGTTTCACAACTCATCGTAGTTGCATTTTCGAGGCTGGAAACAGTGAACATTGTAATCAGTAAAACAATAATATTAGAATTACAATAAAGCATTCAGAATAAAATGACTAAAAACTTCACTAAAAGAACAAGGAAAACATCGACGCTCATTCTGAAACTTTATGGCAGGCTGTGGTGAGCAGTAATTGCAACGCATGATTATTGCTGCGAAGGACAATGAATATAGAATCTGAGTTAATCTTACAGCAATATTGAAATAATCTATTAATATAAAATCATTACACCTAGAATTCTGTTGACTTGTTATACTGTTAATGGAAAAAAATATTCGATGTGAAGTTTTGGTGACCAGCAACTCGATGGCAGGTATTCGCATTCATTCAGCGATTAAGAAGATAGCAGCTTGGCTGGTACGCTAACTAAGCCATGAATAATGTATTTGATATCTCCTGCAAACTCAGATTATGTTTGTTTCGTGGTGGAAGCACGCATTCATAATTATACCCGAGAATTAAGCCCTTGAGTTCAATTTGCAATCTCGTATTTGCGCTGCCAAGAACATCCGCACTTCATTAATACAAACATATGCGGCTAACTCATGGGATCGTTCTGGACCGCATTAAATGCAAATGGTAGTGGTTATTAGTCCGAGCCATAAAAAAAAACAGAAACGTCGCTTTCATTTAATTCACCAAGGGCCGAAGTTAGTCCGTCTGTATATACTGTAAATATCAATAATTTCTTAGGCAACCTTTATTTCTTCCTTTGGCTAAGTGTTGCAAATCATTTCATGTTTCTTAACATAACCCTATTTTGCCCGTCTTCATGGATGATGAACTTGGCTGAAAACAGAGGCACATTTTCCTTCACTTTGGAGGTTGCCCTTCTGCTTCCCGTTGGAGATTTAGAAAACTTATTCTCCAGGACGAATAAAATCCCTAGTTTGAGTGCTGGTCATACTTCCCACTTTCTCGGTGAGAGAGGTAGCTTAAAATCTCTCTCTCTCTCTCTCTCTCTCTCTCTCTCTCTCTCTCTCTCTCATCTAACATTAGCTAGAATAAATTGAAAACGGTCACCACACGGTAGTTGAAAATCGTTCTGATTCCCAAAGCTTCCTAATATGTATGCCGGATGTTCATAACTAACTATAGCCACACCTTTTCGGTTTTTAGGAGAATTTGCGTATTTCATGAACACTTCGCGCGTTCCTCAGGCGTTGGCATCTACAGTACATTCCAAGAAAATTTCCAAATGAATTTTTAGCAACTAACTACAGTTTCGGTTACGATGAAATACATTCAGAGAATTGCACGAAGTCGACATAAAAACCTGTTCCTTTTTATTTAAAAACTTTTTTTCTTCAAGAAATTAAAATCTCCCGGTCGCTGTTTAAAAGAGTCTGCGAATTTTCTCCGCAAATGTTTTTGCAGAAGAAGAGAGCAGCTTCAAGTAATACGACCCCAACCCTTCCCCGATATTAAAAGTGACCTGCAAATAACGTTTATTGTAATCGTGTAAGTGTACCCAGACGCTTTCATTTCCTCTCTTTCTTGAATGGCATGGAGGCGGCTTTAAATGAATGCTTCTATTTTCATATGTGCGATTATTTTCACCCTGGACAATTAAAGCAGAAAAACCTGTCCTAAAAGTATACTGGAATTAAGGTGTGCTACTAAAAGTGGTCAAGAGTTCAAGAGAATGAACTCTCTGAAGTGGACCTCTGGACTCATCCAGCCAACAGAGATTTTCTAGACGTTGGGTTGACTACCATGAGCTGAAGTAGGTATTTAATATTCATTTAGACAAGTATTATTATTATTATTATTATTATTATTATTATTATTATTATTATTATTATTATTATTATTATTATTATTATTATTATTATTGTTAATGAATGTTGTTGTTGTTGTTGTTGTAGGAAGTAAGTCATTTCAAAATTCGAGTTTGAGGAGTATTTGTAGGAATGACAACTGATTGTGTTTCAGGTCTAGAAATTCACCACAGACCCTCCTATTTCATGTCTTTTTATTCTGCAGACGTTTGGACGCGATACTGCTTCAGACGTTCCCTTATTGCTGTCATTATTATTGGCGGTTTGTCACTACTGCAGTTAAAATGATGTCAGCCGCTAATGCCAGATACTAAAAGCGATAGAAAATCTGGACAGAAAGTGACAGGGTCTGTGTTACTGGTACTTGTGACTCTACATGCCAACCCTCTCTCTCTCTCTCTCTCTCTCTCTCTCTCTCTCTCTCTCTCTCTCTCTCTCTCTCATGGTAACGTAATACCAATGAATGACTCGAACACGGACTTTGCAACAGCCCTTTGACCTTGGACGAATTCCGATTTAGACAAAGCCCTTTCCTAGTATATAGTGTTGAGTCTCGTTCAGAATGTTTTGTACGAATAAGGCTGAAGGCTACAGTTGCAAGATGATGCTTATAATTAGCAGAAACCCGGCAGCTCATACTTGCATCCATTCGGCAGTTAAGGAGCTGACAGCTTGACTAACTGAATATTGTCAACAGATTTTCACTCGCGAAAAGTATTTGCTGAGATAAGTGGTCTTGCATATTGCTGTTGCTGCCTTGGTTCAGTTAGTCTGGACGATGTATCTATGTTTTTGTTTTCATTGATGGAATTTAGCCTCTCCCACTTGAGATGAATCTACACTCTGTGAGAAACATACTAAACAGTTGTCGATGTCAGTCGTGTCAAAAGTCTCTCTCTCTCTCTCTCTCTCTCTCTCTCTCTCTCTCTCTCTCTCTCTCTCTCTCTCTCTCTCTCTCTCTCTCTCTCTATCCATGAAAGCTTGAATTCAAGATAAACCGAGAGACGATCAGAGAATTTATCCACAAAATGCTTCTATCTTTATATGATAACAACTAAAAAAAAAAATCCGGATAGAAAATACAGAGGAATTAAATAAAGAGTCAAATATCTCCTGAGCCGCAAGTGCGGAATGCGGGTCTAAGTTCTCGCGTATAGAACGTGTCTAGGCTTGGCAATCAGATGGAAGGATTGTATGTAACAGCAATAACAGCCTTGCAGAGGCATTGCAGCACAGTCCTGGCCAAATAACTGGATTTTAGAGAAGCAATAAGAGCAGGAGGAGTGTAAATAGAGAAACCAAACACGTCTAAATTGATCCTTAAGGAAAGAAATTTTGGTTCTTGAGAGACAGATGTTCTTGAAGGAGAGGCATGGTTAGAGAACAGTGTCTCTTTTAGTTTTCTGTAAAGAAAGCTATTGTGCCGGCTTTGTCTGTCTGTCCGCACTTTTTTCTGTCCGCCCTCAGATCTTAAAAACTACTGAGGCTAGAGGGCTGCAAACTGGTATGTTGATCATCCACCCTCCAATCATCAAACATACCTAATTGCAGCTCTCTAGCCTCAGTAGTTTTTGTGCTATTTAAGGTTAAAGTTAGCCATGACCTTGCTTCAGGAAACGCAAAAACACAGGCCACCACGACCGGCTGAGAGTTTCATGGACCGCGGCTCATACAGCATTAAGAATATACCGAGACCACCGAAAGATAGATCTATAAGCTGTACAGAAAACTCGATTGCGCCGAAGAAACTTCGGCACATTTATTACTTGTTTCTTTTCCTTCTCGTTCATTAACGAAAAGCAAAATGAAGGTAATGATGATAATTTTCATGACTCATGTACACAGTGCCATAATTTTTCTGTTTTTAAAAAGAACATCCTGTGAAGCTTATTGTGAGTTCCCGCTTGTAACAAAGCCTCTTCCCCGATTGGGTCTTTGTGGTGAGCTGCCTCTTGTTGACAGAAAGAGCTGCACAGGATGTGGGAGTGATGTATCAGCGTCATCTGTTGCGATGCTTTCACTAATTCTAAGATGTTCTCACATGTACATATACATATATATATATATATATATATATATATATATATATATATATATATATATATATATATATATATATATATACAGTATATATATATATATATATATATATATATATATATATATATATATATATATATATATATATATATATCTATATGATCCTTGTAAATCAAGGTTTTCTCTGTGAGTTTTCTGACAGAAGTATTCTATCACGTGGCCTAAAAATCTGGTATAAGAAATGCTTTGAAATAAATACTAACATCACTCGGATAGCTTAATTACATATTGTCATGAATCAATGAGAGAAAAACAGATTATAAATTTCCAATAAATGTTGCAGAGGCCAATGTACTGACCATACACTGAATTTAATGGGGTGAATCGTTAATGAAAATAAATTATTTGAAATCTGTTCGTAGATTAGTGAGCAACTTTCACCTGAACTTAAGAAAAAAAAAATTTGCACATAAACCCCATCACGCTGTTAAGAGTACAGACTGCTGACCTCATTACACACACACCACGGAGAATCCACTGGGCTATTTTTGAAACACAGTTTAGTGAGATGCTTGCTTTGTGTACGAATTGCTTTATCTTCTTATTTTATTACCAGATGATATGATGTTTACACCTACGTAAACTCAAGGGAACCACTGAGGTGGATAATGGGTTTAAGCTTTATTATTGTAGTTCACAGATATGAATAAACGGAGTGGGAGTTATAACTATTGGTAAGCGGGAAAAAAGTGGCAGAAAAAAATTGGTGACAGCACTTAATAGTGGTAAATTCTTTTTTTTTTCAGCTTCATTTTGCTTATCTCAGATGCGTATTTGGGTGAGGGAAAATACAAAAGTGTAATACAAGGATGCATTCTAGTCTAATATCACTGTGCTGGCCTACTGCTGCAAGTCCTGGTTCTGATGACGGTATGGTTCATTGAATATTTTTGATGCGACACCGTCCACTGGGTAGTAAGCACCTGGTGACCTAGGTTATAGTAGTGGGAAGGTCCTAGGAGAGATGCCCCCGGCCAAGTAAGGCCTCGATGCCCTAAGTTAAGTTAGGTCACAACATTCATTTACCTTAATTTATAGTGCTCTAGGCTAGGTTGGGTGGGGGTTCTAGGTGGGTCGAACCCCCGAGGTAGGTAAGGACCTGTGCCCCAGCCTAGAATAGGTTTTAAACACATATCCTTGTATTTCACGCGTTTTGGGTGTCCCCACTCAGGAACCCCGGTTCCCATTGAGATTCCCATAATTGTAAGATATAAAGGGATTCCAGTATATTACAACTACTTATTTGGTGCCGAAAGGAAGGTCAGGAACGTTCATAGCACACATTAAAATATAGGAGAATCATATTGTCAACTCCAGAACGCGATTATAGCTTTAAAAAATTCACTGGGGTCGCTAACGTTTTTAGCAAATAATAAAATATATTATAATTACAGCATTAACATAAAAAGACACCACGTCCGTCTTCGAAAGATACTAATAAATGTACATTTTACTGTTTCCCCTCTTTCCCTCATAATTAGAGAAGAACATTCCTGATGGCGACAATACCAATAAATGTGATGCAAAATGCAAACACATTTCCAGGGTGTGTATGAAAATATTTATGAAGCATGTGCACAGATGTATCTCTGTACGTAAAACTATTTGATGTGGTAATCATTCTCTGTATTCCCTTCTCGAACTCTCACAAAGGACCCTTCCTGAACCGAACGGGTATTGAATGACAAGAGGGGAAGCGTCATTGCTATTCCCTGAACCCAACTGAAATTATTCTTTGCATTCCAACCAAAGTGTTAAATGCAGGTCTTACCTCTTTTCATTACACCAGTCGTTATTTTCTGTACACGAATTCAGGTCACATCTCCATAAATACTGTGCAAATTTACTACGATGATCGTCAGAGAGGAGAATTAGGAAACTAACCTACTGCAATATTCGTCTTCCAATAGGCTCCTCAAATTTCTTTATTTTAACTCCTCTTGCAGGGAGCTATAAAAAGAGTTACACTTATTTTCACAGCAATTAGTTAAAAAAAAAAAAAGGAGCTCTCCAAAGACTGGCATGAAGAATCTTTCATAACTTTCCGCAAATGAAAACGTAGAATCCCTTTCCATTATCAAACTGAAAGTAATGAAACTCTGCCAACATTGGGGTTTTTAACTGAAACTGCTCAAGTTTTCTCCCATTTCCCATAAGTTTGATCTTTCTGTTATTATCAGTTATAAAAGGCATATCGCGAGAATAGAGGCTAGCTGCAGTTCGCCATAATAAAATGCAACCATATATTTTCGTGCTGACAGAAATCTTTCTTTCTCAGTATTGTATTGGCCAAGATATTCGAATCCTTTGGTTAAGGAATTACTGCACTGTTTATCTCTTATAACTGCACCTGTCATTGTATTCCTTTTGCTATTAGCTGATGATGATATCATGTGATGATATGGTTGCAGTCACCTTTAAAGTAAAAACAATTATTCTTCAGCTGTAGGAATACCGACTGGTAAATTTGTTAATGAAATGCAACTTGAATTACATTGCTAATTTAAACAAGGGTCGCAAAACACAAACACACGCTCAAACTCGAAATATAAAATTTTTCATATAGGGAAGGACAAATACCACTTACATTACTTTAGACATTTTATCCAATGCTTTTTCTTAAAACAAGCTGACAAAACTGATACTTGCCTGAATCAGTTTGATGTCCATCATTATGCTTTCGCATAAATTACAAAAATTATAACTAATACTAATATCACCGACTTTCCATGCAAGGTGAGCATCCAAAAAGTTCTTTGTCTTTCTGTGTGAAATAATTGACATCATAGCTCAACAATTCAGGAGTGAAAACATAAAGAAAATAAAATAGAGGAAATGAAAAGAAAAAGTACAAAAAAGGGAAAGACGAGATTTCCAGTCGTGCTTAATCAACAAGCCCGGATCCGCACTCGGCGAAAGTGACGTCGTGCATAAGGCCTGTCTCGGACATGTCCATCAAAGCTTGGGCTGTATCAGCTTCCAGAGATGTTGCGGGTATAAAGAGCGGCAATATTGAGATTTTATCGGTTAACAATTGCACCGAGAGATGAAATAGAAAAAAAAAAACATGATGACTAGAAGTGATTTTGAAGTAAAGAAACCTTTGGTTAAGAAGGAATGATATGTCCTAATACGGAAAATAGCTTGTTATTTTGTGAGGCGTTTCACTAGTTAGGTTGTATGAAAACAGCACGCTCGACTTCAAGTGAGTTGTATTGACATTTTATGAGGCCTGATGGGAATAAGGACTTACAGGGAACTGCCCTCTGGCGTTTGCAAGAGACCGTTAAAGTTAAGACGACGGATTTCATCTTCACAGCCTAGCATCCGGGACCTGAATTTTATGGATTGTTGAAGTCTCGCTTCCCATTGTTGGTAAAAACGCACTTCCATGTAAAATTGATATCATTTTTTCAGACTTAATTGCTTGCTGTCATTTCACGCTTAGTTTACAGATTTTGGCATCATAGAGCGATGAAGGATTTTTTAATATGAATGGTTATTATTATTATTATTATTATTATTATTATTATTATTATTATTATTATTATTATTATTATTATTATTGTTGTTGTTGCTCATGATATTTTGCTGTTGTTAGTGTACTGCTAGAATCAGAGTAAGTGATAGCCTTGAAGTTACTAAAAGAAATTGGACAAGATGTAATGTAGACACTAGCATGAAAACGATTTTTATGTGATTATTGGAAAAAAATTATCATAAATTCCCAGTCAGACATTCAAGACCGCAGAATTAATTACTGATCTCCGATGTAAATAACATCCTCTATTATTATTTCTGCTCCTTGTCGAGCAACAAACATAAACGGTAATGACAATGACATAGTGGTTTGGAATATAAACATCTGTTTCTTAAATGATTATGCAAGCATAGACGTGAACCAGAAATAATCCCAGGCGTTCAGCCTTGAAGTTCACCAGCCGTCCTTGACCTGAGATCAAAGTGGTGCCAGAGAGGAATAACCGCATTCGGCAGACAAGGAAGGATTCACTTTCTGTCGACTGGCACATGACGGCGACCATCTCGGTTGCTTTCCCTCCAAGGGAAGCAATGATTTCAGCACGAGCAACGCTATAATTTATAGTCTGTAAGAACCACCTCACCATAGCGCCATTTCCATTTGACTCCTCAAAGTAGAACCTCATGAAGGAGGCAATACTAATTTTCGTCACTGGTACCAAACAAGAAGGACAGTCGTTCTTCTCTTCGGAAATGACGGGAGGTCAGCGTCGAACGGCGTTTATATCAAAGGAAACGCTTGACTTCTCCCATATTTCCAGAACCTAAGTAGCGTAGCCCTATTCTTTTATCATCAGCCTTTAATCTCCGATGCATCGCTTATATCAAATAGATATCGGAGAAACTTTTCGCATATGTTCTCCTTCTTGTAATAACAATCCTCAGGAGTTTTGTAAATACCAGTAATGTTACCAGTTACAGTGAGAGCTTCTTATTGAAAACCCTCATTCACGCTTTAGGCATTTTTTAATATATTTCCATCTAAATAGGTAGAGGATTGGTTACAAGGGTGTTTGTTCATCTAAGGTATTATTTCAGGATCACAGACTGTGCTTTTTGAGTGGGAATGAACTAATCTCCTTGTTGTAATGAAAATTATCTTTTGGCATTAACTGTTCCAAATGAAATTCAGTAACTGAACAAAAAACACAGGATGAAAGGAAAATGATTTTATATAATTGTTTTCTATTACGTATTTATGATTCTTTTATGCTGTTAAGACTCATATATTTCCTATTGTTATATTTCTGGATATAATTCTGCTATAAATTTTGTAATGAATCATGTTTCCCATTGTTATATTTCTGGACATAATTCTATCATAAATGACAAAAAAATAATTTGATTCCATTTGTTAATATGTTAAATACGGATAATACCTTATTTCCTAAATAAAAAGAGATCTTTTTCATTTCTATTAAACTAAGTGATTTGCTAGACATGTTGATTAACAATCGCAATAGAAATCTGTATTGGCATTCAGCAATGAATAATGTCAATTAAGGACTTAATTTTTCCTTACTCAGTCCAACAGTATCTAAATCCTAGTGTCGAACCAGGTCTCGAACTCGGGTATGAAGTGTAGACTTCCAGTGCCCCATCCATTGTGCCACCAAGAAGGATCAATATTGTTTGCAATGACACCCAGTTAAATCCTCAGAGAAGAGCAAGGTCTTGATGTCTTGATTAATGAAGGACTAGAGACGGATTTTCACGAAGAACCAGATCGGACTGGCATCGAACTTCAGAAATTTATGTTTCTCAATGAGGGCAGAGGAGACATCTGACGATTTTATTACACGGTACTCAGAAAGACAGGGATTACTCTCTAGTAACAAGCATGCAAGGATATTAGAGAAGAGTGACGAAATGATTCTACAGTATATATATGGGAGTAATACATCTATTTAGCATTATTTTATCATCGTTCAGTATGAAGAAAAATCGTAAGCATATCATGATTTTAGGTATAGAGGAAGTATAGGGTCCGTTATTATTATTATTATTATTATTATTATTATTATTATTATTATTATTATTATTATTATTATTGTCTATCACAGTCATCCTATTGGACTGGGTGGTTTTTTATAGTGTAGGGTTCCGGGTTGCATCCTGCCTCCTTAGGAGTCCATCACTTTTCTCACAATGTGCGCTGTTTCTAGTAGCACACTCTTCTGCATGAGTCCTGGAGCTACTTCGGCATCTAGTTTTCCAGATTTCCAGATTCCTTTTCAGGGATCTTGGGATCGTACCTAGTGTACCTATGATTATGGGTACAATTTCCACTGGCATATTCCATATGCTTCTTATTTCGATTTTCAGGTCTTGATACTTATCAATTTTTTCTCTTTCTTTCTCATTTACTCTGGTGTCCCGTGGTATTGCGACATCAATGAGTGATACTTTCTTCTCGATTTTGTCAATCAACGTCACTTCTGGTCAATTGGCACGTATCACCCCATCTGTTCTGATACCATAGTCCCAGAGGATCTTTGCCTGATCGTTTTCTATCACTCCCTCAGGTTGGTGTTAGTACCACTTATTAATGGAAACTAGCTGGTGTTTCTTGCACAGGCCCCAGTGGGGGGCTTTTGCTACTGAATCATGCCTCTTTTTGTATTGGTTCTGTGCAAGAGCCGGACATTCGCTTGCTATGTGGTTTATGGTCTCGCCTTTAATATTGCACTTCCTGCATATGGGTGAGATGTTATTTCCATCTATTGTTCTTTGGACATATCTGGTTCTTAGGACCTGATCTTGTGCCGCTGTTAGCATTCCTTCTGTTCCCTTCTTGAGTTCTCCCCTCTGTACCCATTGCCATGCTTCTTCGCTGGCCAGCTCTTTTGTCTGTCTCATGTACTGTCCGTGCATTGGTTTGTGTCATTCCTCTGTTCTGTTTTTCTTTCTCCTGTCTCTGTATATTTTTTGGGTCTTCGTCTACTTTTATCAATTTTGCAATGGCGGAAGACGTCTTTGCCAAAATTTAAGACGAGTTCATTTTAAGGCAGCTCATTGACAACGGTCGAGAGGCTGAGTTGGTCGGTCACGGCCTCTCGATCTTTGAGCCCAAAAAATTACTTCAGATGCTTCTAGATAAATAAAAATAATCAACAGGCATTATTAAAATAGAAATAAAAAATTTAGAATAACATACCGATCTTAATATCATCTTATGTTTATTTGATACCACTTTAATCATAATGCTACGACAACTAATTAATTTCCATTGCATAAAGGCCTATCCCATTTCTGCGCTCTATCAGATGTGGAGAAAGGCGTAGGTCTCAATGGTACCAGGTAAAGAAATACGCAATAAGAGTTCTTTGGCATTTCCAGGACAAAAAGCCTCTTATCCATTTCCATTTTGATTCATTTTCAGTTTGGAATGCGATGCTTGGTCTTCGTTTGCTCAGATTCATTTTGGTTTTTGTACAGATACTCTTTATTAAATCTGTTTACTTGAGCATCTGCTTACCCTGGCAATAACATTAAATTAAGGCCTTATGTCAAGAGTCATGAAAGGTTATCTGATTAACTGAAGTGACGGGAATCCTTCCATTGAAGAAGACCACCGAGGGATAAAAACGGGTCAGAGCAGCCGCAGAGTTTTTCCGCCTTCCTCCTGCCACACGTTTGTTTGTCTTTCATTGCTTCTCCGTCGGACCTTCAAGACTTCCTTTCCAAGAACTTTTAGCCAATGTGGTCATTCATAAGAAGTTCTTAGAAGAGGACAAGTAATAAAGGGATATTTCACATCAGTAATTACAGAAATAAGATGTTTTTATCATGTTATGAATGAGATATTGAAAAATAATTATGAAATGGGTTGTTAAAAATACTGCTCAGCTATTTGCCTCTGAACTATATCAGAGAAATAAAGAGCAGCATCTGAGGTGGGGCTCGCCCTGGTTTTCTGTTTAAAGGCGTTTCTTCATTTTATAACCTTACTGAAAATTTTTATTTATAAAAAAATGTAGCTGTGAAAGTGAGAACTCCCAGCAGTCAAACATCAAACGGAGTGTTTTGTTTGTTTTAACTTAAAATCCTTTCCATCTTTATATATATATATATATATATATATATATATATATATATATATATATATATATATATATATATATATATATTTTTTTTTTTTTCTTCTTCTTTTTTTTTGCCCAATATCGCAGTAGTTATGTGGTGTAAGGAAATTGTGGCAATGATGAAAAAAAAAATCAATGAAGCAATGACTAAACTCATGCCTGCTAAGGTACACATTATCTGATAAATACTTTCTGCATTTTTTTATTTGTATACAAAAAAAGGTTTGATTTTTTTCTCCAAAAGAAGTTTTCTGTTATTTCCAAAATACTTTTTTTCAGGCAGTGTTGACATGCAATATTTGAACAGATCAGACAAACACTACTAGGGCATGACACAAAACGAAAAAGGCCCGTATATTGGATGCCAACAAGTCACTAGGGAAAATCCGATAATATTGGAAAACGCCTCCATGCAAACTAGCAAGTTTTATCGGCAGGAAATAAAATTATGTAAAAAAAAAAAACAACAACAAAAAAACAGAATAATGAAATCAAAAGAAACAGAATGCTGCTTCTGTTCTCTTTGCTCTGTTTTTTACCGGTGGCAGTCTGTTCTGCTCAAGGTTAATTAATTAACACTTGAATGGCCATTGACGGTTATAATATACTATGCTCATTTGTACCAACGATAGCAATAACAATAATGATAAGTGTTTTATGATTATAACTTACGTTGAAGGCATCAAAATCTCTGCTGAGCCTTCATCGAAAGAACCAGCGAGAGAAATGTTCCCAAGGGAACAAACGCCTTAATGAGACGATTCCCTTAAGATAATTTGGTGAAATCCTCTGAAACAATATCGTCATGAGGTACCTGAAGTGACACTTCACTAATCTTTTTCAAGTACCCTTTGGGACTTCAGATAAACGTGGATCCATTCTGTCATTCAAAGAAACATTGGAAGGTCTCACATACACTTCAAGCATGTTTATTCGTTGGTTTCTTGCTTCTTTGTCTTCAAGTGCCTGAGAATTTCAAATTAAATCAAAATCTTTATTCTCAGCGCAATTCACCACTTCCTGGCTTCCCAACCCCATTCCTAAAGGAGCGATGGATGCGAAGCTCCTCAATTCATCTCTAAAGAATCCTGCGAGAGGT